>JABVXU010000093.1:0-160608 GCA_013365365.1 Cruorifilaria tuberocauda | reverse complement strand
CGAACAAGGGATTTCATCGATACAGTTTATAACAGGGAGCTAACAAGGCTAATTTGAAGAACAAATGATTTCGTTATCCTTCATTTCCTCGCTTTTCCAGCGACAACCTGTATCGAGATTTCAATTGATGGCAAAATTATTACTGAATGATATGTGATAAAAAGGAATCAGAATAATAGAATAAATGGTATGAATAATTATGAAATTAGATGTTATAAATGATTAGATAGAATTAATGTTTCTAAGATAATGGCGAGTTGAAACTGAGAAAAAGGAGCGATTAAAGTCAGCATCTCAATTTATTGATATATTAGACTAAGAAATTCAGAAGTGACTTTTTAACCAATTAATGGAATTATGAAAAATAACGTAATTACGTAAACTTATTATTACCATAATTCATAATTTATGTATCACAGTAATTATTTCTATTTCACTGAGTGAAGAAAATCAGAAATTTTGTTTCCCTTTTTCCCTTTATCTTTTTTACTTTAATTTTTTGTGATTTGCAACTCTTTTGCTTCATTCAATTCACCAATTAAAATTAAAGCGTAGTTTTTTCAGATCCATTATTTTCCACATCATTTATTGTAGAGTGAAAAGAATCATTGTGAACAACGGTTCACATATATATGAAAATGTGAAATAAAACTTAGTTGTCAAATGATTGCCATTAATGAAGCATTGTGCAAGAGCCACAAAAAATAAAAATTATCAGATTGATATTTATGAGCTTACGCTTCTTAGATTGATAATGTACGCTTATCGATATTTCATAATACTACTGATTGAAATTTTCAATGTTTATTTATCAGTTTATCAGTAATAACCTAACATGGTAAAAATCAATAAAATGAATTAATGTTCATATCCATACGTAAACTGCTTCCGTTATGTACGCAGGATGGCAGCATGGTGGAATACGCCTCAAATTGAACTGCTACATTCTACTACTCAGATTATGAAAAATTCGCATCTTTGTTAGCACAAATTGGTCAGACGATTTAATCAATTTCACATTTTAAGAGAGGTTTAACGATTTTAAACATTCATGTTCATATTTTTGAAGGCTGTTTATGCATATGAATAAAGTAATGATTGGTAGATTCATTGGATTCTGCTTTTGTTATTACTGATATCAGGATTAACCAGAATGGTAGCATTTCTATAGTATGAACTTTTAGTGATTATCTCACTAATTCCGGTAAAAATCTTCGTGTGCTTTGAAGTACATGATGTAACTTCTCAAATTTAGGTCTGAATATAGTTTGAAATTCTGATGTATGCATCTGTAAGGTTACACTTTTCGTTGCTCGTAAAAGTGTATGATTCTTTTAACTGATTATGAACGTACGGAATATAATGCCTAACTTTTAAATCTAAGCGAAGTGCTTTATGCAGTATTGCTAAATGATTATCAACAAAGTGTTGACAATTAATTAAGCTGATGATTTTTCCATGAATTCATGCAATCAAATTATATTATAAATTACTTCATTATAATTATCATTATATTCACCTTGAGGGCACACTTTAATTTACTGCTATTATAATTATCTTTGATAACATTATTTTTGCAAAATACTATTTTACATCGACTAATACTGGCTAATTCACATGTTTATGTAATAATAATATGAGCCATGTGATTGGTATACTTGTGATAGTAGATGAAAATCGAAGAAAAGCCTGAATAAATGCAAAAAGTTATAATAGATTATATGAGGTGAAGTAAGTAGTCGAATAAAATCAATACGTTATTCATCAAACAATACCATTTTCCAAAATATCGATCATTTTAAGATTTACAGCATGGAAGACGGGAAGTTGACGATGTATGCTGCTTTTCTCGCCCGGTGATTAATGACGTGCACACCATTTCAGTGGACTGCAAACCAGGTAATATTTTATCAAAAATAAGACTCGAAGATGAAACAATTTGTCGCGAGATACTACGGCTTCATATATCGGAAGGTTAATCCTTTTTGAGAGCAAATGAATTCGATCTCTCTCGTTGCGAACTACTCCATGATAATGTTGGACAAAGTGATACTGAAACATATTTCCTTTTTGTTCTCAGCTTCTATTGCTTTTATTCCTTCTCCATTACAATCATCACAAATCACATAGTTGTTTCCGAATCTTTTGCGCAAGTTTTTTTCGTATTTTATAAATTTTGAATGCAAGTATTAATTGATAACTTTGAATACTGATGTATTTCAGTATATGTTTGCATTGCTAGTATACGTCTGAATTGGGTTTGCAAGATGCTTGAGTAACTCGGCCTGAAAATTTATCAGATGGAAAGTCCGAGGTCGCTGAGTAGTGCAATATTTATCAAGAAAGTAGTCGATTTTCGGTAATATTTACCCGTCATATTACTGAAATGATTTTCCTTTCCAAAATTCTCGAGTTTTACATAAAGTAATTAAGTTTCAGACCGAAGGGTCAAATTACTCATTTGTGTTCGAGCAATGGCGAAATGTTGCTGGTAATCGGTGCACGACAACTTTTTCATTATCCACTTCAAAACACTAGTAGGCAAATCGGTAAGATAATTACAGTTGATTTTAGCATATCCTGAAAGAGGATTTGATGACTTCTGATGAGGAAAGTTTGGTTTTTTCTTTCGAATTTGAAAGACCGAATTTTTGTATTATCTATAAGTTTCATTGATTATTGTAGATGAATGGTGTAATTCATGGTGTTCCGTTTCCGTTTTTCATTGTATCATAAGGTGAACTTAAATATAACTTGTACATTAGATTTGAACTGAAAGTAATTTTGGGTTTTACTGCATAACTTGAATTTATAATTTTATTGAACTCTTGCCTTACTGAATGAGTTTTTAAGACTTTTTTAAAAAGATATTTTAAGATATTTAGAATATTTACTAGAATGAATTGCATTGCAGATGTTGTTTTGCCACTATTAATGCATGACCGTATTGCTTATGTTCATCTTAGCCCTAATGGTCGTCACGCAATCATAAGTACAACTGGTGCCGACAATTTTTATTTGAATTTGAAACATGATTCAGCGAAGCAGTTGAAAAAATTGAAAGTAAAGTTTTCCATGCTTCACAAAATTGAATTTGATTGGAATATTGATACTGCGAAGAAATTCGCAGACAATTGTGAATAGTCTCAGAATATTAAAATTTAGAAAATATTCAAAATACTTTTTAGGGACATGTAGTAAGTTCTGTGGGTTGGAGTATGGAAATTTCGACTGACAGCGAAACAGGTTTCATCGTTTTGGGTACTGCAAAAGGTAATTTTGTGAATTTCAATAACCAAATCAATCATTATTGAAAAATCTATCTTCCGAATATTTAAATTTAGTATATCAGATGTTATTTTCAGATGCCTGAGAATTTTTGCGAATAATAGAATTATCTACTTTTTTAAAGCTTTTAAAGAAGAATGATACTTCTGCTATCTGTTTATATTCTGATGTATTTTCAAGCAGTTTTTCATACATTACTTTTTGTTGTCAGAAGTTCGAAAGTTCGATATTGTCTTGAGAGTTTCAAAATTCAGGTTCTTTATTTGAATCATCTTTTGTTTCAAATGGAACAGTCGCTTATGTTCGCGAACTGACCAGTAATTTAAGCGGAATAAAAGATTTGTCTGTGACCGGAATTGAAATATATCAGTGTGAGGATGAAAATCAAAGATCAAGGTAGCTTTCTCACTGAATTTTTTTCACGATCTTTTATGCGGAATTATTTTATCGTGATATGATGGAATTACAAAAAATTTTAAATATTGATTTAGATTTACAAAGTCATTCTTCCTACTCTTTCTTTATTTAATAACGAGACAGTTTTTGCGGAAGCACTGAAAATTGTATTTAAGTAAAATTGAAATTTAAATACGTTTTATGTTTTTCCAGATGGGCTCTGTTTGTATGTCTTCCGGGAAGGCTGTACTGTTTGAGCGGGCAAATTAATATGAAGCATGATACTACTGGGGTGCAGCCAGTTGTTAGCACAATTTGGAACTCTGCATTTGCTGAACATAATCCTGCTATCTTACAATCTTTATTTACATCAAAAGGTTAATTATCATTGAATACTTATTGTTGCTTTTCATTATTTAGATAAATTGGCTTGATGAACGATTGAATTGATTTATATTTCTGTTTCTTGAATAGCATTAGTAAAATTATTCTTCCATTTTTATAAGTTCACCTGTAATCTATAATTGTCAGGAAAGTAGAGAGAATTTACTCTTGATGTATGTGTGGGTCACAATCGAGTTGGTGCAAAGCGGTCTTATTCTTTTACACAAAATTTATAACGTTAACCAATCATGGATAAAGTAATTGTTTGTTGGAATAAAATTGGTCGAGTGACGGGATAAGATATAATTTGAATTGGGATCCCCAGATAATCAGGAATCAGATAGATAGATAGATAGTGTCTAACGTCTTTCTTACTTAGGAATTAGTGATCCAACTGGGTAAAGCAATTCCTGACCGCACTGCTCTTTTTAGGGGAGAAAATTAGAGCCAGCGTTGATGAATAAAAGCGGAAGTGAGCTAGTGGAATGTAAGTCAGTTGGTGCCAGAAGTGTGTACCTGCTCCTCCGTCCAACTTTTATACCGCTGAAGTGGGCGTTGTAGGAATGAAAATCAAGAGTGATTAACAGTGATAGTTACGGGGCAGCTGGTTCCTTGCAGGGTAAAAAAGAGATGAGGTTACAATGACTTGAGATATAGGAAAGCATACGATTAGCTTCAACTGAGAATATCTATAAAAAACTTGCTTATATATAATTTTATCGTCTGTAGAATTAACATATCTTTTCATAATTCCATCGTCTATTGATTAACATATCTTTTTATATGATTTCGGGTTTTTCCGATAATAATATTATGTTACAAATTACAGGCAAACTCATAACTGCTTTAATTTCTAATCTCTTGTTAGTTATGCTACTTATTTGACGAAATTTATATGAAACGTTTTTAGCACCACTTCGTTTTCATTCTATGGATGATGGACAACGAAATTTGCCGAGCACTTTTGTTGTGTATCCAAAAGTGAGCAACGAACTACCAACTACATTCTGTTGGGTGGGTGCTGATGGCTACACATTAGGACGAATAGATTTGACAGTTTCAGAAGCATATGATATGATTGTTGAAGAAGTACATATACAGTAAGTTATCTCTCTGAGATTACTTAGAATAGAATTTAAGGAACTTAATAATTTATCAAGGCCTACAAATAACGGTCAATTATTCTTTTTTACTTATTTGAGAAATCATCCAAAAACAATTGTCATGTTGAGCAAATTTATATAATAAAATCTGCCAAAATATTTGTCTGCAACTAATTTTTAATAGAAATTTCAGGCATCAGTTGGTGGATGGACGTTACAGTTATCCTTTGGATGTTGCGTTAACAGAATATAACGTTTTGCTGTTATATAGTAATCATATTGAAGCTATTTCATTACTCAATCACAAGCTAATGTTTGATGATACCATTGGAACGGTTAGTTAGGTGGTTTTAGTTAAAATGAAAAACACTTGTTTCATAATGTGTGGTAACATAACTTCATAATTGATGTTCCTCGAATAATTTTTTATTTTCATGTCTTCTTGTTCATTTAAGGATTCTGGTCAAGTAAAAGGAATGTGTCGTGATGCTGTATCCGAAATGATTTGGGTATATACTGATGTTACTGTGTGGAAATACCGACCAAATGAAGAATTCAGGTGTTTTTTGCTTTTGTATAGGTTATGATTTGTTACTGATCCTTTTATGTTACCATTTGGTTAGTGTGAAATTCTATTCCTTTTCAGAGATATTTGGAAGATCTATCTGGAACGTGGTGAATATGGTAAAGCACGAGCTATCACAAATAAGTTGAGTAATCCAGCACCACATCAGCTAGTTATTAAGAAGGAGTCTGAAAAATACATTGAAGAAAAAAAGTATAATTTTATTCTCTCGTTATCTTGGCACACATTTACATTTTATTGCTTTCATTTCAGCAATTTATTTCAAAAATTGTGAGATACAAAATTTTCAGTTTCACAGCTGCAGCAGAAATTCTTACGGAATCAACCGATCCTTTTGAAGTTGTATTACTTAAATTTTTATCAACTAAAGAGGATCGAAGAAATGGTCTTAAGCGTTTCTTGGAACTAAAATTAAAGTCGCTATCAAATATAGAAGTATTATTTTTAATTTATAAATGAAGAAGTTTATATTTTTTCGAAAAATTTCCACTTTTCAATTCCCATTCTTGGGTAAGTATGAATTTTTTAGGATAAGATACGACGAGATACTTTGGTTTTATGGTTGTTAGAAGTTCAATTGACAGAATTCGCAGAATTACGCCAAAATGAAAAACAAGCTCAACTGGAGGGGACGGAGTTAACAGGAGAAGCAACCCTTGAGCAGCAAATTAAAAATATGCGTCAACAAATTGAACTATTTCTTACTCGTTCTGTTGTTTTGGTTAGTGTTCTACTTGGAAGAAGTTTCAAGTGACTGTGAATAAGTTCTAAATAAAATTTTTATTTAGTGGGAAAATTGTCATTTTCTGTAGCAGTGTTTAATGGTAATAGTAATAATGCTAAGTATGTAATTAGCTAAATTGCAACTTATTATCTTATTTTTTGGCAAGCAAGTAAAATGCTTTGGGTCGACATTCAAATTTTAAGAAAAGCAATCAATTTTCAGGCCGCAGTGGAGGTGAATCGTGACGCAGTTTATCATTTGATTACTTCACATGCACATTTTGATATTCAGCTTTATCTTGCTCAAAAACTGAAAGGTTTGCCCTTCGAATTTTGCACAATTTAATGAGAATCTTAAGTTTTTGGCCAGAATGCATTTTCGAAATTAATCAATCAGCTTTCAGATCACGCCACTATTGTACATGTCTACCTGCTACAGTCTGACTATGATAAAGTTTTGGAAGTAATACAAAGACAGGTAAAAAAATTTTAGTAATAGAACATGGTATTCTTCACTACTGACTGATTTATTTATCAGACTTTTGTACTACTTCTGCACTGTTGATCTAACCTAGATTTCAAGGTTAGTTTTGAAAGCTCATATACCTAGAAGTTATTTTTGCTAGAAAAATTTCATTTTCCAGCATATTTTGGAACTTTATTATAAGCATTCTCCAACGTTAATCGAGAAAATACCATCCGAACTAATAGCAGCCTGGATCGAAGAAGGTAAAGTACTTGTATCGGATCGCCTATTGCCAGCGCTGTATCGTTGTCAGGATGTATCGAAAACGAAAATGGTATAAGTTATATATAAGTTTTAGATAGTTTTTGAAATATTTTAATGTGTCAAGAATTGAGGTGAAATTTATTCTGTTGTCATCTTCATTCGAACACTTGTGCCGAATCTTCGAAGTAGTTAATTTTAGGTCACTGCTGCTTTGAAATATCTCAATTTTGTAATAAATGAGAATTGGGCAAGCCGATCAATGCATAATTTTATGATAACACTGTGTGCTGAGTAAGTCTTACCGTTTTAATTCGTCGTATGTTGAAACTGTAAACTAAAACTGTTAGCGAAAAATGCTGATTTCTTTCAGATTCAAACCGGAAGAGCTAATGACGTATTTTGAAAAATATGGTTATGACAAAAATTTAGTACCGTACGATGTTGAATATGCTCTGAGAGTTTGTATCGAAAAGCAAGGTATATTAAACCAACCACATTTGTTTGTATATATCTCAACTTTAAAAATTTATTTATCAATTCTTTTGATTTCTAATTATTTCAGCACTGAAGCGATGTTGTGTTTTTATGTATTGTGTGGACGAGCTGTACGATGAAGCTGTTTCCCTTGCCTTAACGGTGCCCCTTTTTGATTTCTTTTTTATACTTCACAAAAGTTAACGAAAATTACAATTTTTGCATTTAGATTGATGTTGAATTGGCGAAAACTTGTGCAAAACAAATGGTGAAATCTAATGAAAATGAGTATGATTTTTTGTTGCCTAATTCAACGAGGCTTAAATTCTCGACAGATATGCGGCGAAAGATTTGGCTGCAAATAGGTATATTGTTTAAACATTTTAACTTGATTTTGTTGAAGTAAATTCAATTGGATATTACAGTTTTCCGCCTTCCAATGCATTTTTAATTTACTCGCTGTGAATTATTGTCAGAAGTATATATTTCTTCTTTTTATTTGGGTTAGGGTCTCCAAAGTTGATATTTCGTTGTATCAACTTGCTACTTTTCTTGATTGATTTTTCGTAAAATTTTTGCAGCCCGACATGTAATTGAGAAGCAAAAGGATATAGCTGCATGCGTAAGTCTGCTGAAGGAATCGGACAACACTATAAAAATACAGGTTTATCTCAACTTTTTTGATTTCGCTTTTAAAGCCTGCCTTAATTTCATTTTCAGTCATATGTGGTTTGATCTGCATAAATTTAAGCTTTATATTATCTGGATCATTAAAATTTCAATGTAATTTTTTATTTATAGGACTTATTGCCGTTCTTCCCAGAATTCACAACTATCGAATATTTTAAAGGCCCATTGTGCGAATGTCTGAAGGAGCATTCTGGAAAAATCAAAGTTAAACTAGTTCCTAACAATTGGCAAGAAAAACTTTTTTTTATTAGAGCGAAACTAAATTGCAACCTATATGATACGCATATAGCGTTTTTTTAGCAACTTCAATTGGAAATGAAAAATGCAACAGAAACGGCCCAGCGAATCCGTAGCGATACGGAAAAGGCGAAGAATAAGTACCAATTTCTTGTGTTTCTAAAATTCCAAATTTTTGACTTTAAATCTCTTAAAATTCCATACATATTAATTTTTGTTACTTTTGGTTTAACAAGAAAGTTAAACTTCAGTTCCTTTCCGGTTCACTATAATTCGTTCGAATGATCAATGCTCCTCTTGTTCGGAAGCTGTTATGACTCGACCGTTTTATACATTTACTTGCCGACATTTTTTTCACAGGGACTGCTTAGAAACGGAGATGAAATCTTATTGGACCCCGGTATAAATCGCATATAATTTAAATACATTTTTTAATTTAAACAAATTTTAAAGAAGAAATTAATATTTTCAAGTATTTTTAATAAAGAAGACATCGGTTCCGATGCTATATCTTCTTCCTATTTTAAATGTTTAAAAAACTCTATTAAAACAATTAACTATAAAATTTGTAGTTAAATTTTTTGAATTTTAATAAAATTTATAAAATTTAATAGAAAATTTTCCATTTAATAAGACGAGTAAGAGAGTAAGAAGAGTAAGAAATTGAAATGTCGTTATGTTTTTGAACTGTTGTTCCATATTAAGTGCAGTAAATTTATTTTTTTACAGCAAGAACAGGAAAAATATAGTAATTTGCTTGAGAAGGAGAGAATATTGCAGAAGCAGTTAGAAAAATCGACATCTTCAAATTGGTCGCCGAAAAAAATAAACAGTGAATGTAATTGATAATTTAAAAAATTTCGTCTTTTTGAACATTTTAGTTGTTTCGAGAACAAAGCTTCATGTTTTATAGATTTTCAAGAAGAGCTGAAACATATACAGAATGAAATTAATGATACTGTTGCTGGTGACTGCATATTCTGTGGTATTGCAATGATTAAGTCAGTTCAAGCTTTTTTTTTCAATTTCCTGAATCAGTCCTTCATGTTATATTTCTTTTTTATGAAGAAAATTTCAGAAGGCAATTTTTTATACCTTGAAGTTTCGAATGATTGCTTGAGTGACCCCTGAGATTGAGTTTATTTTAAATCGATTTCTTTATTACAGCTCGATCGACAAACCGTTCTTTGAAAAGGACGAATATGAAAAAGAAATGACAACATGGTAATCACATATGCAGCATAAAATTATGCAAACCTACAAAATACTTTATTACATATAGAATCGTCTTCAAGCACATCCAAGATTGATTTTAAATGAACGCTCCTTTAATGCTTATGTTTAAGTGTGATATTAATTCGGGTATTCCATTTTTTTATTCACAAATTTTTGCAAGTTGAAGGTTTATAAATTAACGAAATTACAAGGTTTTTTCTAATCTATGAAGTAGATTTTTTTTTCATTGATGAAAAAATGTACAATACTCATGACTGATTTGTATAATCTTTACATTCGAATCGTGTTATTGTATTGTTTTGTTTTTAATATTCGCAAATAATTATGAAGTTTTTATTCCAAAATAAGTCTGCATGTCTTAGGTAGTATTTTATGTTGGCTTTCCAGTGTGGAAGATAGATTTACAACATATTAAGTAAATTTATCAATGATTATTGATTTCATTCATTAAGAAGGTCTTCATTTGAGTTGGAAGTTTTTGCATGTTGCCGATAATCCAAAGGATTTACTTGCACTGGTGGTAGTGGTGGAAGTGAATTGTGCGAGAACTGTGTAGCAGACTGAGGTGTAGTGTTATCACATGGATGTACTATTTGTGGAATCGCACCTGCAACTGACTAATTCTCAACAATTATTTCTTGTGTAAATCTAAGTCTCTCTAAAGAAAAAAAATACAAAAAGATGAATGGATAGTTAGGAATAAAGAAATATGTCTATGTTTAAAGAGAGAGATAGAAAGGATTCTGAATTAATCTTCTATCCGTCGATTGGTATCGATTAAAGAAGGAGTTACGAATGATATGTATTCACTGAGCACCTTCGGCTATGTTGGAAAATGGAGATTTTGCATATAACATCGTTGGATTGACTGGGTAACAACCAACACCAAATGGAAAAACAGCTGAAGAAAACAGATGATAATCATTCAATTTATTTGCATTGATAATGGTCAAAACAAAGTTTGTGCTACGCTTGAGTAAAGATTCTCTATTATGCTCATCAGGGATTTTAATATTGTAGAAGAACAATGATAAATTGTGTGATTCCGAATAATATTTGAAGACTACCGAATGCTGTTATTGTTATTAAAATTGATGCAGTAATGTCATTATCGCTATTTACATGAATATCCAGCTTGTGATTTCTTCTCATATCCTTATTCTTTCCTTTCCATACTTATTACTCAAAGATTCAAAATGTTTGAATTTTCACCTTGTCCAAAATGTTGTGGCCGATATGGAAGAGGTGTCAGCGGTTGAAATGTGCAAAAATTTAGTGGATTTGACCACTGCGCAGACCAAATCGGCTGAGGTTCCGTAGGTTCTGCTACGGTGAATGGTGAGCGAGACTATAAAATTTAATGTTATGATTGATTTCACGAATGTTCTCTATTAAACAGCAAAAAAAAGCAAGTTTTCTAAAAAATTTTCAACTTTCTAAAAGAATAAAAGAAAATTCCGCTAATATTTTTTGCTTATTTTTCGACATATTGAAATTTAGTCAAACTTTATTGCTTTCCAGATCCGCAATATCATTGTTTCTAGATCGTCGATGTGAAGTTGTTGATAAAAACGATAAATGTTCCTGACTGGTAGCTGTGTTTAGTGAAGATATTTTCGGTTTTATAAACGATGTTGATGGCAAATCAATTAGTCTCGGCGATTTCGTTGTATCTTCTGGAATGCCAACATTTTCAAATTTTAAAACTGATTTGAATTGAGGCATTTATTCAATTTATATTATTGTAAAGTTAAAGTAAAAAAAGTGAGAGAACCGTGTTCTGATAATAATTTTGGATAATTGGTTGAAAGAAGAAACATGTTCATAAATCAGTTTTTGATTACTGAAGTAAGCTCGGAACTCATACTAATTAACTGATCAAGATTGAGAATTATTGCACTTCCAAGATAAATTTGAATCTTATAAATAACAATGATTTATCTAAGTACGCCAGCCTAGTTGTAGTTCGATGTAGTTAAAATAATAATTAGCCATTGCGCCACTGCTAAGAAGACTAATAAAATAAGAGGGCATCTGCCTGTGATTGTTTTTCTTGATTCAAGGATAATCCTTCCGTGAACAATTTCTGCTGGAATAAATATATGCAATTAATTGTATTTTGATTGTTGACTCTTTGATGACCTTTACTTAGCAGCGAACCATTCAACTGACCTTCTATCAGTTGCGTTGTTAATACGTTTTCGATTAACGTTAATCCCTTAGGAGCTCATTAAATATTTTTGCTTCCTGGCAAAGCTTATGGTCTGAAGAGAAAATTTTGCCGTCAGCAAGAATAAGTGCTTATAAGTGAAATATAGAACAAAATAAAATAGTAATTGCAATGTTTAACCTTATTACTAAAAAAGATACTAAAGCGATCATTAAAGATGAAGCTTGAAGTAGTAGAATAGTCCAAAATAGTGTTACCTGCACTATAGTGATTCATCGTTTACAATGAGCAAGTAATGTTATTAGGTTGGTAGGAATATAAATTAATTGAGGATTTATTTTTCGGTCATATTTTTCTCGAAATATAACGTTTAACATCTGTTGCCATAGCTGACATAATCAATTTAAAATTAATTAATTGATAATCCTATCATTTAAGTTGATGCTGATTGTATCATGTGACAACATAAATTGCTTTACAAAAATAACTTGATTCAGCTTTTTAACCTACTCAATTGATTACTTATTGTTTACTTGTTTACCATCAAGGTGTGATTTCTATTTGTTGAAGTTAATTGTTATGTTATGTTGCAATCTAATAGGAAATAATATGATTGCTAAAATATTACATCGCCCTTTCCAATTTTTGGATCTTCTGCGGGGCTAAGCGCTTATTTCAGTTCACTAGAGTTTATCTAAGGCTTTCTATCTACCAATTTCTATGTAAGATTAAAAAATCTATTTATCTCTATGGTGTACTTTTGGCCTATTCGCTGATTTGCTCAATTATTTAGCAAACAGTCAAACTGTAATCTGAGTAGTTCTCTTCAGAGGACGATCATTGAAGTGCAATGTCCAGTGTAATGTGTTTGCTTTCACAGCTAGTTCCTTAAGAAAAAGGACAGTAGCATAACAGAGAATAGCTAACAACCGTAGTCGTGATACTTCACTTTAACCCTTATTTTGACAAATTCAAATTAAAAGATTGTTCAGTGATTGGAAAATAAAAACAATAGGACAGATCGGACTAATATTGCAAGAGGGGATTAATTGCAAAAATCCTCCAGTGAATATTGTTGCAACGATGAAGCGCACATTTACCAATATAGAAATATTGCACGAGTCTATTGCAACGTCGAAACCAGCAGGTCAAGTATTTAAAAGTTACTGATCTATTATTTCAAAGCAGGAGCTCATAAATTGTTTATTTAGCACTTCATTTTTGCGATAAAAGAATCATTCGTCAAAAGCGGTTTACTATTATGAGAGATTTGGAAAAAGGATGTTTAAAATAGAATCCGAATAACATTTTAAACATGGGATAAAACTCAAAATTTACGACAAATAACCTTCTTCAAGTGATAGACCACCACCAAGTACGCTTTCACTTCTATTATCGCTGGTGGTGGTTTCACCTTGTCGCATGAATTTCAATAGTTTTCCAGCTGAAATTTGACGACATAAAATATAAATTATGCAAAACATCAACTTCAAATTAGTTTTTATTCTAAAATTAAAAAAAAAAGCAATTGATTTAATAGAAGCAATGTGAAATACAAGAGGAAAAGTTTTAATGCTTGATAAAAGCAAAACCTCTTTCGACGCCCAACAATATTTCTAAATCTTTAGCCTCCTTTTCATCCTGACTTTGCTGCCGCCGTAACGCAACTTGTGCTGCCATCACTCTTTGTCGTTCCGCAATTAACGTACATTTTGCGCACAAACAATCTTTCCATTTACAGTAGCGCTTGTGTCCTGGAAAAGGCTTTAATTATTAGCGCCTTTGAAAATTTTCTAAAACATTTTATGATTACCGATTTCTGCTAAACTTAATATTCATTATAAGCATTAAAATTAAAAATATTGTAAATACTAAATATAGCTAAATAAAGTTTCGAATTAAAATAATAGTGCTATTCTTATCAACAAACGCTTATAATCTTCATGAAAGATCTGGTATCTAAGAATCTTACACAAACTCCAAGAAAGTACTAGTTGGTACTTTTTTCGAATCTATGAGCTAACTGTAGATTTGATAAATTTAAACTATTTGTTTTTAATCACTAATAATATTTATCCGCTATTAACCTTTCAATGCTGAAACAATGCCATGATTCCGACAACGAGCACACTTTGGTATCCGTTGATTACGTTCTTGCCGGAGTCGCAGAATTTGTTCTATACTACTAGGACCGAGTCCACCTAACGATAAATTATTTGGATTTAGAGTCATTTTGACTGTTATCTAAAATTTGAGTAGATTTTAAAGCAGATGCAGAACAATAATTTTACACAAAATGATATTAATCTTGTTGCTCATGTCTACTCCATTTAAATCTCAAATGTTTAAAAATCATTAATTTGACTATTAAAATAATACTCGAAAATCAGACATATTGAATTGAAAAGTGGTAGCAATCAATGTTCAAAAGTTGACTTCGATTTCATTCATTTTATAACTTTTTTCCCTAAGGACAGATGAGATTAGCCGTTTCAATGATTCACTGTGACAATAATGTTAAATTTTAGGACAGGAAAATGAACTAAGAAGAGACTCTATCCCTCATTAGATCAAACGGAAGAGTTTAAATTATTCAATAGAAAGCACAAATGATAAGAAGATAGTGAAAAGTAAACATTATATCTATAATAAACCTCGTTAAAATTTCTGTTAAAATCTATCGCACTGAATAAAGCTACAGTAATCATTCTTATTATCATCAAAACCTCCACAGTCGTCGGATTTCTAACGATATTCCCCGGAGAAGTGAATGAATGATATTTGAAGCTAACGATGACTTACTTGGAAGCATCTGTAGCTAAGTAAGGCACGCCCCCAGCTCGTTACATTATTGGTTTAGTAGGATATCATTTCTTTCCCGAACCACTTCAAAGATACTGTCATTACAGGTCTCCTCCATGAAGAGATGCAATAAAGTGTCTTAGGTATATCAATAATGCATGACTTTATTCATGCATTGAATGGAATATATTTCTCGCAATCATAACAAAAATTTTGGTTTTGTGGATAAATTTAATGAATTCTTGAATAATTTTGCTATTTTGCTATAGATTTTTTTGAAAATTCGACAAAATTCATTGTATTACGCAATTTTCATAGTTGACCCGAACATTAATCTCGAATTGAGAAAGCTGAAAACTAGCGATCAAATACATTTCATTTATTGGAAGAAATTTCAGCCTTCTGATCAAACTGAGTTCAAACACAATCGCTACCAGCTGATGTGATATTAATATTTTCTCTTTGAAAGAGCTAAAAATTTTCAGATATCTTATATTAACTTGAATGATACTTCACTTAAAAAAAGCCCACTTATGAGCACCGTAATTGTGCTAGTACCATCCTTAAGAATATTATGCAAATCTAATAAGCAAATCATGACAAGTTATAAATCCATGATTAAAGTATTTTTCTTAACCGCCATGTTTACATTAACGATTCATGAATAGAATAAGAAATTTCGATAAGATCTATGATCGATCACATCCCCTATGCAATATTATTCTTAAAAGAGAAAGGATCGGTAGCTGTCTATATTGAAGTGATGCTCATTAAAGAGGATCCGAAGAGAGATTGGTACTTCAGTTACAGGACTACGATAATACTTCTTCTGCTACTCTACTTGATACTTGACTTCTTTTAATATATTATTTCCCAACGATATAATAAACAAATTAATTTAATGCTCCTTTTCATTCTTCTTGTATAATGTGATCACTGCAAATGACATCTCTGCACATTCATCTCAAATGTTGTGAATTGCAAAAGCAAATTAGTGAATATCATAGTGCTTGAATGTTCATCAATCCGAAAATTGATTCACTTTAAATCATGAAAATATCAAATTTATGAAAATTATTTCAAATTTTTCGATCTCAAAATGGATAGGGAATTTAAACTGACAGTTTGCATGTCACAATTTCTGTTTAATAGTTTCATTTTAAAATGCGAATTTTCACTCTTATGACAACAAATGCGCACAAACAACAACGCAGCTAGTTATTCCTCTCATACCAGAAATATAAACTTTCTAATTTATTATATTAAATTCATATGTAATATGCTCATTAATTCACTATGATAAGTATTAGCTAAATTTATATATAGTGGAAATATACAAAGTAATTTGTAGTAATACAATCAGTCATATCAGAGATTTTATAACTATCAGCTGAACTTTCAAACATACAGGAGATAAGAAATTGATTTGCAAATTACCTCGAAAATCGATACTTAGCGTTGTTCCATAGGCTGGCTGGATAACTCTTTCCTAAAGAATCTTTTTTAATTGTGACTGAAATATGTACCGGAATTCGGAGTCTGACTCTCTTAAGGTAGCCAAATGCCTCGTCATCTAATTCGTGACGCGCATGAATGGATTAACGAGATTCCCACTGTCCCTATCTACTATCTAGCGAAACCACAGCCAAGGGAACGGGCTTGGCAAACACAGCGGGGAAAGAAGACCCTGTTGAGCTTGACTCTATGTTTATTGAGCTATTGAGCAACGGATTTGTGCTTTGCTTAGTGCTTAGAAAAATTCATTGATTTCATGAATCTATTGATTTGACCATAAAAAGGCACAAGCTTGCCAAAGGTCATTTGATGAAGACAAAATATTCTGGGAAGAATTTGAATTTAGAAAAATTATGATATGATGTGGCTGTCATTAAACAAAGTAGATATGCTGAAGTATAATCCTCTGCTTGTGGAGATGAAAATTTTTTGCATGACATTAATTAGAAGCAAAATTGTAATCACTTATGATAATATTTAACATATCTTCGTTTTTTAGTCCGTGAAACATTATCATTGTCAGGCTTTTGGAAATATAAGTTTTTAAATAAGCATTATAACACTGTAGGGGATTATCTGAATCACGAATTTCAGAATTTCTGAATCTTTAAATCATGGAGTTTGATTTCCAAACAAAAGAGATCCAAATCAATTAAGCTTAGTTTGGGAGATTTCAAGTTTATTATAATTCCTTTTTAAATAACTAGTCGCTCAAAATATTGTACATGGAATCATATTGATCGAATCAACTATAATGCTTTTTACACCACACGTAAATTATTAAAATCCTTAAAAAACCTGAATTCATGTATGATAATCATCCTAAAAGTATTTTTCATTGTATTTTCTACTCAGTTTTAAATTTCAGCTTCTAATTTTGAATTTTTTAGGTGCAAAAGCAATAACTTGTACAGGTTATTTTGAACAAACAAATCGCATCAAAACACGTTTGAGACTGGATATGATTTATATTAGATGCTATATATTTTTAACTATCAAAATTTTTCAGAATTAATTTTAAATTATGAATAACCAATGCAACATTAAAGATAAAATATTGATAAAATGATGTTAATTTCTGTAATGATAAATAATAAATCAAAACATTACAACTCTATGATATGTTAATTTAATAATATTCTGCTACCAAAATAACTTATTCCAAAGTTTAGAATAAAGTTGTATTGAAGTAAAAATTAGATTGGCTGAATATTTGTTCAACTATCTCAACTTACACACTATCACCATTTGCACACTGAATTTTCCACTCCATTTGTCAGAAAAATTTCAAAAGCATTTAGAATATTTGCATATGTTTAATTTTTTGAATAAATAATGTCTGTAATTTAGTTCATTGTCCTATCACAGATAAATGCTCAAGTAAAGTATTGATAACGATATTCATCTTATACTCTTCAGAAGAATTCCTGGCAAACACATAATAGCATACTTTGACTATTTTATTCATTTAATTGTAGGGATTTTTCTCAACTGCTAATACCATTGCTATAGAACCGGGGTAAACAACTAAATCTCTTCCTCCTCTTTTTCTCCGTTACTGATTTTGGTATATTTGACCTTTTCTTTGATTCTCTGTGAAGAATGAAGTGGAATGCAGTTTCTGATTCAATTGTTACATGCTCGGTCAAAGGTCATTGTTTCAGATAGAGTGGAGCAGTTCATGCAAATACTTTTTCAACTGGCTGTTGCGATCGATTCTTCTGTTCTTTTTCCTTCTTTTTTTGGCGGTCTTTGCATGAATTCTTCGAAAATTTCTTCCTTTGCTTCTGCTTTGACTTCTTCATTTTTGTATGCTTAATTCTTATATTTATTATAAATATTGTTATAAATAAATTCTTCCAAAAAATTTAGAATTTTTCTAATTTTCTTATTCATAACTCATGATTGAACGCTCTTACAGTTTTGTATTTGAGTAAATGCACAGTTTTATGTTTGAATTCATTTACAGTTTTTCAGTTGAATATATTTAGATTTATAATTGTAGTACATATCTGCTTGCCTATTCCATAACTGCACTATTAATTACAATTTTGAATCATTTTGTTTCTTCTGTTTGTTCGAACTTTAATTACTTTAATTATTATTATAGTCATACCACTTTAATTTGCATATCATTTAATAGTAATATAAAACAAAGTTTGGTTATCAATTGCTCGTCTTACGCTCTTTACTCTCTTCTTGAATTTAGAAATTAAAGAAAAATTGGTGCTCATAATCTTTCGGAAAACAGGTTTTAAGCAAAAATTAATTATTTTTGATGATTTAGCTGACCGTACAGTTTTGTTAGGAATTATTATTCTTTAATAAGATAGAAAGGTAACTTATTTTAGAATTCAATGCGCCTTACTAATGAGCTTTCTATTTCAGTTGAGATAACATACTAGCATGATGAACTAGCATTTTTAATATGGTGTAGTCCGAATCAATAAAGTGATTAATATATTTTAAAAGTACAGAACTGTGTTAGTACAAATATATTTTGATAATTAATACCTGTATTATTGGTATTTGTTATTCGTTCACTCATCCTGTGAAGGTGTTTGTTCTACTAATTTTCTATTCGCAAAATATTTTCTATTCTGCCCAAAATTTTATTTTTTTTGAGCTATTTGCTTCTTTTCCTGTTTCTTCAACTGTTGAATTAATTGTGATAAATTTTCCATCGAAAATTGTTCTTATTATTTGAACTTTATCACTGTTATTCAATAGAACAAATCTTCTTTTAGTTGGTATTGTTAATTTTGCGAAAACTTCCCAAAATAATTTCAAGTGATAACGATCCGTCAATTTAATATCAAATATCTATCAGCGCTTTTATCAATATATTCAATTGTTTGGACTTGATGAAAATGTTTCCGGATAAAATATTTCCATACACTCTCATTTTCCCTGCTCCTTTATTATATTCTATGTAGGAAACTCAGCTCGCCGTTAATCTTAAGGCTATCAGATCTTTATCATTGTTCTATCTGTTTCAGTTTGATGGAATTATCTCTCTTTTTCACCTTTCACTTTTACCTCCCATCAATGTTGCAAGTAACTCGTTTCATCGAATTTTAGGTAAGCTACTCTTTTCTTTTCGTCGTATTCTTTTGTGAAGCTAACTGTACCCGAAATGTCTTCAGAATACTTTTTACAACAAACAGTTTCCGTCCGTTTCACAGATTTGCTCTTCATTCATTTATTTATCTAACAAATAAATTATATGCAGGTATTTATTCATATACGTCTTTCTATATCACACATAATTTGTCTCATTCTTTTCACACCATTTTTAGTTATATAATTTAATTTTTGACCGGTTGGGAATGTTTGTCGAAACAGTTCAAACACATCTCTGCAATGGATCATTTTTAGTAGCTGTAAACCAAAAATCATTTTGAGTTAAATTTGCAATCATTGCAAATTATTGTGTTTTCTAACACTTTCCATGCATTGTATCCATGTCACCCTTTGTTATATTTTTTATCACATTTTCTTTTATTCTCAACCAAATGTTGCACTGAAATTATTCTTTCGCAATTAAATGAATTTCGGTGTATCATTCCTTGAATAGACGGAAGCATCATAATTTTCGTCTGACTTCAATTACTTATTCGTTCTCAATTTATTATTTTGAAATTAATCACTGCACCTTAGTGCATTACCTGAACAGCAGAAACCATAGTTTTATCTTTTGATCTCACAACTGTGACATATCTCTGGCTTAGGACAATGAAGCTCTCAAATTTTGCAAAGTTTCAAGCAACTCACACATGACAGATTAAATTTTAATGGATTGAAAATACGAGCTTTGATGATTTTTTGATATTAATAACTTAACGATCAATTTATTCAGTGACTTTCAACTTTTTGAAATACTACTTGTAGAGCGTTAAAGCATTGATAACAATTTCATCATTGAACATACTAAACAAACATTTATTTTTTGAATTAATCAATAAAAGTATTTCTTTTTAATGAAAGCCATACTAAACACCATTTCTCGAAAAACTTCCACTCTTTTTTAATGACGTACGTTTCGCACGATAGCGTTCGATTGGAGAGATCTACGTCACCGTGTGTTTCATGTAGCAATGCAATAAAACAATCACATTGGCAACTTTTCCATTTCAAATAAGTTTTTTATCTATTAAAACGAATTTTACGTGTATTTATGTAAAAGCCAGTAATAATCTAAATAAATCCTCTTTGTATTCGCGAAATTATCATTAACGTAACGCAAAGAAAAACCGTAATCATTTGCATACTTTTCTCTTGTAGTAAGTTTGTCATAGCGGCTAATTTATCATTTGTAAAGTAATTGATGTTAAACTTTCAGAAATAAAAGTTTGAAAAGTTAAGAATGTTGTTCATGTTATGTCATATGCAAATGTGCTTTTTATATTTAAAAGTAGTAATAAGCATTTCTTGAAATGTTATCTGATTGTCCTTCTATTCTTATACTGTTATCAGAAACTAATTTGTTCTGCTATTATCTCCATTTCGTTTTCTTGTTCGCTTTTTCATTCCAGATTGAATTGTATATATTTTATTTCATTAGAAAAAGAACTAATTGAAGAGAATTGACGAATGGACAGAATGTTTTAGAGAATATGACAGTAAAGTAAAACATTGAAATAGATAAAAATTCGGATAAACCTTCCCTGAAAGGATAATATATCATGAATATGTCTGAAATAACTGCTGATGATATTTTATTTTTCCTATACACTCCGTTTCTTTTCAAGTACATAGCTCATTTCAAAAGAACCTGACAGCCTGCTGTTGCGGTAAAAGAAAAAATGTTTTATTATTACACAGATGTGTTTTCTAAAATGAATTTCTTTGAAAAAATTGAAGAATCATTCCATTTTCGAATTTAACATTTAAAATTTTAGTTTTCAGATAGTTTAAGAGGAATGTATTTTATAGAACACACAATATTTTTCGAAACGAGCCAATCCTTATGTTATGAATTTTTTATATACTAAGAAAGCATAACACTTGCAACTTTCGATTGTTGTTGAACTATACATATAATGATTTATGCTTAAATCATTTTATATTACTCACAATTTCAAATTTTTCAGTCAAAAAGTTTAGTTCCTGACTGTTTGGATATGTCGACTGTAGGTACGAATTCAACAGTATCAAAGCATCAAATATTATCGTATGAGGAGAGTGATAACAGTAGAGTACTTGGCAGAACTATAAATAGATCAAAAGTTTATCCTTTGGAAGAATCCACTCATTCAGGTCTAATTCCTATTCATTTGTACTGTAATGTTTGTCTATTAAAATGCTATTGCCATTATTGTTCGTTTATTGAATTTAAAGAGTCATATTTTCCTTATCTTTTTGAACATTTCTTTTTTGAAATCCCCTTCCACTATTTTTTAATGATTTCATGATTAATTTTTTTCAAATTTAGATATCTGCAGTGATCCCGTCAATGAAAAAGTTTCGCCGTTGGAAATTGAAGAATCAAGAAAAGATCTTACTGTTCCAAAGCAACAGAAATCTTTTTGCAGGCGGAATTTAGCAGAAGCCATGATTCTTACCGCTGCAATCATAACTGTAGCAATAGCTTTTATTGCAGTTGCTAAATATTATATTTCAACTCATTCCCGCCCCCAACTTATTTACATTAATATGGTTTGTCCCATGATAACTATTATTAGTTTTATAGAAAAAAATTGCACAAAAAGTGGAAATTAAGCAGATAGAATAACTGAACATGAATAACCTGTACATTTATTTAGTTGTTCAACTTATTTTGTAAATTATTTCTAGTAAATTGTTGGTTCTCTGATTCATCTTACTAGTATTGTTGGAGATTTTTACCAAAATGTTCCAATATTTTTTACTGAATTTCAAGTAAAGGTTAAATAATTCAGCCATACTGCTGACCTGAAAAAATTAGAGCTATTGAGTCTAAAATCGGCGTTTAAGTTTATTTCGATTATTTATTACAGATTTGGCGACATGGTGACCGAGCACCTACCTATTTTTTTCCAAACTTCACTGAAAAATATATGATTGCCTTTCCAAAAGGTATCAAAAATTTAACAAAAGTAAGTTTTCACCAGAAGATAGTTCAATTATAAATCATTTTAATTGCGATGTAACCAAAGTTTTTTCCGAATTTATTCATGTTCTTAATTTCTTTCCCAAAATATCAGGAAGATATAAATTTGAACTTTTATGGTTATAGATAGGTGCCAAACAAGCTGAACAACTGGGCTTACTGCTACAAAGTCGTTACATACATCCTGAAAACATCACATCGAAACAGGTCCGATCCATTTTTCACTTTTCATTCTCTCACACCAACGATAACTACGGTCTATATATTGAAATATTGAATGATTGATGTGAATCTTGATTCTTCTCAAATATTCGATAATCTACAAGTAGTTTACAATGAGAGAAATCGTTATCAGAAGTTATCCTCCCGTTTTCGGGAGAGACGTGAATAATACGTCGATAGGAATTCATTCAATGAGATAGTTTCAACAAAAAATTATTTGCAGATTTATATTCGTAGTACGAATGTTAATCGCACTATCGAAACAGCGCAATATGTTGCAAAAGGAATGTCTTTCTCTGAAATAGAAATTAACTCCGAATTAGCGACCAATATTGATACGGTATACACTTTATGGAAATTAATTTCCCGCTTTATTAGTTCTATGTCATAATTATGATTTCAGGCTGGTAATCCATTTTTTGACTGTCCTGTTGCGGACCAATTTGTCCTGGATCAAAAAGAAAAATATTTGTTGCGAGAAAATTTCAGTGTGAGTTAATGAATGAATTTCAATTTGAGTTATTCCTTTTAAAAAAAATTCAATCACTGTAATCGGTCATTTGATATATTCTGCATCAAAAATAAACTTCCAATTTTTAAATTTTGGACATATTTGCTACAAGTTAATAAATTTCAGGAAGTCTACGAATTAATGCAGCAGAAGTTAAATTATGACGGTGATCCATATCTTTTATTCGATACTCTCGTTTGCCTGGTAACCAAATTTCTTATTCTTCATGCCGTGCTGTATGTGTGATCTCTACTAATCTAAAAAATGATTCTTTAGTTATAACTTTATGCCTTATCACTTATCAATTGATAAAAAAATACTTCAGTACATTGGTCTCAATCTATTGATTTACCGATACTTCAATTTGTATTTCACGTATGAATGGATTATGGGTGGCAAGCTTTATGGACTTTATATAATGCATTCTTAGAAGTAGTGAGACATATGTCATATTTTAATGTGCTATGGTACTTATTTACTTTTATGCTCAAAAAAACTTAGCTCAAAAAATGATTGATCAGTGTATTGCTTTTATTATTTTGAAAGCTTATTTGACTAGAATTCAAGTTCCTAGTTACCATGAGATTAAAAATTGCAGAAAGAACACGATTTAATGTTGCCGGACTGGTTGAGGGATGAAGAATTGTATGAAAAGCTGAAATTTTTGAGTTGGAATGGTGTTGAAGTCAAACTTGGTATGGAACCGTACAGTAATGAATTGCAGAAGAAGATTCGAGGTATGCATTTTCATTTTAAAATTACATTTTTTTAAATTGAAACTCGGATTACATGAAGGATCCCTACTAACAATGTGGAAAATTATTATTTGTTTTTTAGGCATGGCTTCCTTCGCTTAGCTTCTTTTGTGTTTGTTATTTCTACAAAAAAGATCATTCTTATAATATTTGGTATTTACATAAGGTTTTGACATTCCAAAATTAATTTTTAAAGGCGGAAGTTCTCTTCGTAGTATTGTTAGCCGAATCGCCTGTAAAGTAAATTATTCAGAATGGACAGCGGTTAATTCATGTGATGAAAGATTTTATGGACTATCAGCGGCAAGTTTCTTCTGATAATTTTTCTGCGACAAATTTGCTTACCATTTTAAATTTTGCAAAGATAGGTGCCAACTATATTCATATTTGTTTACTTTTAATATTGAATTTTTTTTAAAAAGTGCCTTGAAGTTTAGAACTCGCTTTTCCAGCATGATATGACAATTGCTTCACTACTCTCAACATTCAGCGATATACGTTCGATTTTGGGCAAAACTCCATCAATTGGTTATGGTGCCAATATTGCATTCGAAATTTGGCGAATCGATAATTCAAATAAAATGAAAGTTCGGCTTATTCGATTTGAAGGAAGGAAATATAAATTTTGCTATTTAAATACTGAAAATCTAATTCCTAATAGTGAACTGCTTCAAGGTATTGTATGCAAATCAGTGGGATGAAAATCCAGAAGATATAACTCGATTTGCACCTGGATGCGGAGATTCGATTAAATTTTGTAATGTTGTTGAATTCATTGAACAATCGAGGCTACTCTTTTTTGATAACGTTCAAGAGGAATGTTTGAAGGGTTCCAATAATTTGAGTTCACGTGCGTCTTTTCAAAATTCGAATCTCTTTATTATATTGATTGTTTTCTTGTATCTTTAATTTTCTTATTTTTACTAAGCGTATCACTTACTATTCCAGTTATTTATTTTTAATTCGTTTAAAAAATTGTAATAGGTCGATGGCGGGAGAGAATGGAAATTAAAATTTCTATATTTATTGCAAAAAACATTTTCCAATTTTTATGGTACATGGATTTTTACAACCAAAAAATTAAACTTAGTATATTACAAAATAATGCTATGATGCTTCAAATTTGGAACTTGAAACATGTGAAATCCTGGTATCTATGAATCTGAAAAAATTTTTGCTTTTCGAACAGTTTACAACTCATTGCACTGTTTTTCAGATGTTGCTAGAAGATCGATCGGACTACAGAATACCGATGAAGTAGTTGATCTCATTCAATTTTATTGAAGATATAAAAACATTGTACTCAAATCTACTTAGCCAACTTCATGTCTTATCATTTAACTCAGCTAAATTTCATGCTTATGAATTTCTCAAAATACCAAATAATTTTCAGTTTATTATCCTTGTGTTTAAAGGTATTTTTAATCAATTCATTCGTACTCAATTTCAACTTTCTCAATTCCTCACATTCGGATTCCTGTTATTCTGTATTGTTGTATATGAGTATTAATTTAAAATTTGTTTCCTAATTACTTTCTTTGCTTCCTTATTACTTTCTCACGAATAATTATTCGTGATATATCCCATATATTCATAATATACTGAATTTTGTTTCAAAAACCCTTAAATTTCACTTTTTAAACAGTAAAGATGGTAAAAATTAAGTTGATATTAAGATGCACAAGCAATGTAATATCATTCATGGGATATTGTTAAGCCGAAAAAATGCATAATAATTCTAAACGACATCAATCTGCCAGTGCAAAGCTAATAATTATAATTCTGCTGATTTATAAAACCTGTTCGATTACATGACGAAAAAAGAAGTAGAATCAAATTAATACTTCAATTCTCAGTGTTCATCAAAAATAAAAAACACAAATAATTTCAAGAGGATGAGAACAAACTGAATTAGGAAGTTTCTTATAAATACTTATTACAGGGGTATTTATGAAACGTCACCATCAAAAAGAAAACGGTGAAGGAAACGTTGAAAATTTTGTTAGAGCAGAGTCAGATTCACACGCTTCTACCATGAACTATATTATGATCGCTTGAAAGTCATCTTATTTGCGAGTTTATGATTTGTACAATGGAAATTAGTAAGTCAAATAGTTTCCCATGACTTATTTTAAATATTAATTAATAATTCAAATATTATCGATCTTCTTGTACATATTAATTCAAAAATAAAATTAACGATTCATTTCACTGGTAATTGAAAGAAAATGAGAGTAAATTTTAAAGTGTAACTTTTGACAATGTTCAAATTAGAAAACAAGTCTTTTATTCATATATTTCCGTTACATTCAACACGAGTTATCTATTTTCCTACTGCTTCTATTTTCATTGTATACCAAATATTCCATTATGATACAATTAGTTCGCGTTCTTCGTGCTGTAAAGTGAATTGATTAAAGCAGTAAAAGAAAATTGCAAGTTTAAAATTTGCGATGAAATTTAAAGATTTAAGAATTAATTAAACAGGAATTAAATAGCATGCATTATAAAACATCAAAAAGTATTCATAGGATTTATTTAAAATATATTCATTTCAGCATTAATGTATGAAGTTTTTTACCAAAAATTTTTATCTACTCATCCAACACTTCTTATTACCTTATATCATAAACTCTGTTCATTTTTGGCAATTGAATATATTACAATATATACTATCCAACTGATACTCAATTCATTGACATAAAAGATTAAACAATTAAACATCGTTCAATCATCATATTCAGTAATTTATGTTTAAAAATAAATTAGAATTCGAAAATATGACAGTATTAAATCGGTTCTACTAGTTAAAATAGAATTGAATTACTGCTCAACAAAATAAATTCTTCATAATAGCGCAAATAAAAAATCCACTGTGATCCGGTGAGCAAAATCGTTTTTTCTCTGTTTATTGTTCTTCAAAAAAAAACACCCAGAAATTAATATCGTTACCGCTCCACAAAATGTTGCAATAGAATCAGTGAATAGATTTTTAGAACAAATAAACGAAGAGGAAAAGATAGTAAGTGCTTTTGGAAAAGTAGGAGTTTGTTAGTTTAAAAGATTATTTTTATAATCAGTCCATATCCTTTTAAACTCTGGTTCCTTCCATTTTTCTATTGTAAAAGAGTCTCTATTTTGTTAACAAAGGTTGTAGTCAAAGTGCGAAAATTAGGCATGTACTTTGAAATCTAAAAAAAAGAATTTTCGAAAAAAAGCTTTATCAGAATCATCCTTACTGATTATTCCAATATGGTCTTGGAATCGCAATATCAAGTCAAAATGTTGAGAGTCGATTTCAAAACTTTTAAAAATAGAATAATTTTTGAATTGGAATAGTTTGAAATCAAATCTAACAGAAAGGCAAGAGATGAGGAATACAAAGAAAGGGAAAAGTTAGAGAATGAACGAAAAGACAAATAGCTGATAAGTTTGATAATTTATTTCATACTAAGCTTACATTAAATATTGTTTCCAAATTTAAAGTACCAATATTGAAAACTTTCTTCGGCGTTTTTCCATCGGTAATATAAGATTTTGGTATTTTGAATTTCACCTTTCTTTTGCCAGGCTAAAGAATTTGTAAATAAAAAAACTGAAGCTAAAGAACCCGATTATTGCAAGGGAAAAAACCTTTGCATCTTATAAAAATATAAAACCGAAATGTTGTGAAATCAAGGAGAGTAGTGAATTAACTAAACTGCAGCTCATCTTGGAAATAAATCATTGCGTACATTTCTTTGGTTTCAAAATTTTCCGAAATTCAAATTTTAAATTAAAAAGATTAATGAGCTATGATATACCTTAATCCCATCGTCACAATCGTGATAAACCTTAAAAACAGGATCAATAGGTGTCAGTTCTACAGTGTCACCCTTAAGCATAAATTCACCGTTTTGATCCGTGTAACCATGATCAAGCAAATCATCTGGATCCGGTCCTAAAATTATAATTTTCACATCATGTTCAGGAATGTCACTATGGTAAAACATCTCGTCAAGTTATATGTATCGCTACGGGTTTTCCTTGCTTGCGCTTACTCACAAAAATTTCAAAAACTGAAGTTACGCACCGGTATCTTCTTCCCAGAGTTTTACGCGTACATTGGAAGCCGGATTCGAGCCGCACATTAATCGACCGCGTATTGCGAT
This sequence comes from Cruorifilaria tuberocauda, assembly GCA_013365365.1. Classification (NCBI taxonomy): domain Eukaryota; kingdom Metazoa; phylum Nematoda; class Chromadorea; order Rhabditida; family Onchocercidae; genus Cruorifilaria; species Cruorifilaria tuberocauda. Next base: position 132,544 of record JABVXU010000093.1, on the reverse strand, counting down.
TGATTGTCTCCGGAAACTTACCACAACAGACAATAAGGTCAATAGCACTATCACCGTTTTCATGAATCTTCAAATATCCTTTATCACTATTTCATTTATTGCTATTATATTACGATGACGTTAGACATTATTTTAAAAGACGTGCAAGCAATTTCGAATCAATTTTTCGATGCTTTAAATATTCCAAATTATTCAATATCTCGACATATTCTAAAGTTTTCGATAAAAGTATTTCTTAAAAATCTAATTAATCTTCGTTGATTTTTAGATACTGCATATATCTGATTTAAAGCTATCACTCTTTCATGAATCTCCAGATATCGCTTTATCACTATGTTTCCTCTATAATGAGCCAATAATTAACTAGCTGGTAACTATTACATCTGATAATTTCTAATGGTTGAATGATATGAAGATCAAACTAACAAATAATCACATTTGAAATTGGTACATATGAAGTGATGCAATTAAGTAATCATTCCAGTGACATTTGCGCACCTTTCTCAACCACAGCCAGCATTCATTCTATTTATAATAGTGCAAAATTGAGCGCTGTGACCTGTTTCATGTCGCATCTATTTTTTAAAATCTCCTGAACTATTTTCTACGTTTTGCGTTGATTTTTTAAATGTTTGAGTGATCGGATTACAAACATGCAATACCACTGCTTCATATAGCACATGAAAACTCCGAAGTCAAGCATTCTGAAGTTTAAACAGAATTTAAGCAATTCGCAGTACATTTATTTTTCATGATATCGTTTTTGTTACATCTTTTCCGTTGAATAAAGTATAGTTAAATCAAATTCAAACTCACACTGGAAGTTTATTAGAGAAAGGCAGAATGATCTTTGTCATCTTTGAATTCCTTTAATATAAAATGCTTAAAAAATTAAAGTATTGTTAAAACGCATTGAAAGATGAATAGCGGATGCTGAGGAATGGAGTTTGATGAGGTGAAGATGAAAGAAGAAGAGGGAGGGAGAGAGAGAGGGAGGGAGAAGGAGAGAGAGAGTGGAAGGAAGCGACGAGTATCTCTATCTGAAGAATGTTCGATCAACTCTGCTTGTTCAAACTCCACTCTACTTTTTCAATACACAGCATTGTTAACGGATCGAGATGGATGCAATTAATCAAAGATTGTTTCCAATGGCAACATTTTTGCTTTCTCTAATCTTTCAAAATAAAAAAGAGCTGATTTCAATAAATCCCCCAAAGTTTAATCGCATTGTAAATTTATAGGAACGATCTCTATCATCTATTATTTTGATTGAATTCCTTTAATATCACACATGAAGTACTCCAGTCACCATGTTACATCAGATATTTTCTATTCTAATTGAAACTTTCGCCAATGGAAACTTAAATTTTCATACTGACTACTTCCTCTCCTTGATTTCTTTCAAGCGGTGTTCGGGAAGTGAGAAATTTCAGGAATATGATTGAATGGTCAAAGGTGAGGAAGACGCGCGATTGCTTTGTTTGCAGATCGCTATATAATGAACATATTTGTCGCGTAATGATATCCAATTAGCTTTTTCAGGTTCAGTTCGGTAAGTCATTCAATTAGTTATTTCTAGTTGCTTCATTGCTGCAGTACTGTTACTTACTCTTAATCCTAGTCAAATATCAAACCATAAAGTGGCGAACGATCTATAAATCTGCTTGCATCAGATTGTTGCTTCGAATAGTAACATTATTGTTAGACTCACTATTTAGAAAACATATTTCTGTCATTTGATTACTTGTTCTGCACAAAAATTCTCGATAAAGGAATTTCTTTAGTAGTAAATTTGTACAGATCGGAACGTTTAAGTATCCTTACATATACAGTTTCATTTATCAGTTTTCGACGATTCCTTCCTTGTCTGAATATATGTGCAAGCTCAAGGGGATTTAAAATTTTTATTTCGAATGATATTTTATTCGTCATAATCGTTTGCCTGCAATTTTCCGTCAATTTTTGGAGCTAAATATTGATGTCTGCCGTATAGGTAGGCAGTATTGTCGTACTTATCTCTGATTTGTTGACTTCGAAATGAATTTCAATGGGGAAGACAGTGATGAAGCTCCATGCAAACGGAAAATATACTGCCCGCAGTTGATGGTGATGGATATCAATAGCGAGTCTGTTTACGCGAAATGTAAAAAAAAAATGCAGAAAGCTGAAGACAAAATGATCTTTAATGTTAGTGCGATGTCATCATTGCCTGCTGAAAAAGTAAGAGTACTTTTTTCTGAGTTCAGAATCTAAAATGCTTTGCACAGAAAAAAAGTTCTACAAGAAGATTATACTGAATTTTTCCGTTTCTAATTTCTAATTTTTGGGATAAATAAATTTGCAGTTTGAAAATCAATTCTATGCGTTCATTTCTGTAAGGACCGTCGCTATCGTAATTATAGCAAAAGTTTTTGGTGATTTTAAATATGTGTTAAGCTGCTTTATCCTGCCGATTAGACTTTTGTCGTTTCGAATTAACTAGGTTTAACCAACTAAATTTTATTGCGATGGATTATTTGAACTTTGAATATGCTATGCTTTTCGACACTTACTAGATTCGCTTTTTGTAATTTTTTCATGGAATTTTGTTATTTTTCTTGTTTCTTTCCTTTTAATCTCTCTTAATAATATCTTTTATCTCAAAGCCAAATTTAACTTTATTTAAAATAATATTGCTTACATATTTTTCATTATCGGATAATAATTTCATCCTGCAAAAGGAGAGCTTTCAGAGCATATTTGCTGCCTCACTGATTCACAATTTCCCCCGAAAGGGTGGAAATGTAACATATGATGACACTGTTCTGGAGTATACTCCACAGCCAGTGCCGCCCGATATTATGAGGATACGGTTGTATGTTGCATTTCCTTCAGACAGAAAAGAGTGGTACAAGTAAGTTCATCAAATAATTGAACTGTTGAAACAGATTTTGCAGTCTGAGAAGTAGAAGCTGTTAGAAGTAGTATATCAAAAATAACAAACACGAAAAGTTCTTATTTTGAGATTTGCCGTGTACTTTTCAATTTTCATTTTTCGATTTACTATGCTGAAATTTTGTGAAGATTCAGGCAAAATTTAATAAACATTTCCACATAAAAACTCTGAAACTCTAATTCATCGAATGAAAAAGCTAATTTTGCAGTTTTTCACAATTTTGTTTTATAGTCAAATATGTTTGCAACGGGCCGGATTAATTGGATTATTGGTTCAAACATTCATTGCTGTTGAGCTGAGCAATTTTAATAATGGCAACACAGACGATTTGCGACCCTATATTCCCTTTTTAGATGATTGTTGGACAGAGCAATTAGCAGGCATGTTGTCAGTTTTTGATTTCGCAAACTTGCCGAGTACTAGAAATTCAGAAAATTGTGTGAGTACTAGAGTTGCGTAAACTAACCTATAGTAAGCTTTTAATGTGTATTAAAGGGTTTGGTACATAAATGACAGCTATATTCCGGTTTTCGCATCAGTAGGAACGTTTGGAGTACTTTTTGGTATTGAAAAATGACTGTGAAATATAATTATAGTTTTTTAACATAGAGTGGAATTTGCAGAAGTTCCTATGGAAGAGCGGACGATGACATCGGGAACTTATGTAGCAATATCTGGTAAACAGTCAATCGCTCATTTTCGTAATGATGTATTGTATAAAAAATCTTAATGATTTACTGTACAAAAAATTTAGAAAAGTCAAGATGGTTCAAACTTCGTGTACGATCAACCATTTACTGTTGATTCTTTACAACTAATAATTCATATTTTATATATCTTAGAACAAAAAAGTGTATAGGAAGAAAAATTGAGTTGATCTTTTTTTATAAAATCACATTTTTATTTTTCTGATATTTGATTTGATTTGTCTTCCGAATAATGTATACTATGTTAGATGATCATACAACGAATCACTGAGTTAGGTAAAAATAATCGAAAATAGTTTGATTTAAACACTAAAATACCCAAGGAACAACTTTTAGATCTTTCAAAATTTCAATTTATTGCAGAGCCTCAGTTCACAGAAATGACACCATCTGTAGCACTTTTGCAATTAGATAAAACAGCTGCCGAATTAGCTCATGAACGTCATCTTGCAAAATATATTCGTGAACGTCTTTCCCTTCTTGGTCAGTTGGATTCTAACAAGTTGCTTCATTTGGTTTTTCTTCTTTCCCCGCAAAAGAATGATGGAACAGTAGAAAAGGTTCAACAGTTTTTTGTTTATTTTAAACAGTTTTTGCTTTTGTATTCCAAAAAAATGCAGATATTATTTTTATGTGTTGATTTTTAATACGAAAATTTCTGTTGGATTTTAGAAGCGATAGCAAATTCAAGTAGAACTTTAGTATAATGAACTTCTAAATAATAATTAGGATCAAATTGTGATTGTCGTTTTTAGGATAAAATTGAAACAATGCTTGATTTAAGTGTCATAAAATCTGCTGCTTTTCACTACATGCCTGCAGTTGCATCCAACGTTCACCGCTTTTTACGGAATGTGAATCGTGAAAATATTCTATCGAGTCATCACTGTTGGCGTGTGGTGAATTGGGATGTAAGTTCTTTATTTCGATTTCAGATGATTATATTGGATGCAATTTAGACATGCTTGTCAAAGAATCTGTTAAATCTTTCCCCTTATCGCATCTTCGCGATCGCGCAAGTTTTACTCACTGAAGTCGTTTCTTGTTAGGAGGTTTACTTTCATATTCAAAGATACTATTGTTTTTAACATGAGCTTTTCTTCCGAAACTTCAGTTTTTTGTTAATAAAATGTAAAGGCATTAGGATGACGCATATACACTGCAACATACAAAGGGTGGTGTTGTCGCTTATTATTTGGGTGCTGTTGTGCATGAAGTCGGTCATCTGTTCAAAATTCCTCATACCAATTCTGGAATCATGTGTCATGGTAATATTATTTTATATTGGTTTTTTTTGTGAATTTCGACTACATTTCTTTCGTGTCCAACGTTAGTTAGGCTTCAGTTCTCAAAAGAGAAGAGAAAAGAAAATTGGTGAGAAAATGGAAGGAATGATTAATCCTTTTTTGTCATTATTAAACTGCATTATACTATTCAAAGATTTCAATTTTTTTTTCAGGAGGTGAAAATATTCAGACGTTTTTCTTGCCTGCTAAAAAGTTGAATCTTGCTTTTACGATCAGAAAATTTCCAGCACTTAGAAAAATAAAAGAGAAGAACATACATATTTTCAAAATTGTAAGTCTTTATTGTTTTGTCTACATTGCATTTACACATCCAAAAGTCTTTTAATTTTACATTCCAATTTATGGCGCTCGTGTTTTATTTTCCTGATTTTATCGATATCAGCTATAAACTGGATTTTTGGGAAAAAATTCTTGATTTTCATCCGAAATTTTCAATAAAAGATTTCTTCATAAGATTTTTATCAAAACCAATTTTAAAAAATTTTCATAAGTTTTGTAAAAACAATTTTGTAAAATTTTTAAAGTTTTCTGTATACGATTCTGATGTAGAGGTTCTTATTTTTAAACATATGTGAACATGAATGCATCGTATTTGTATTGGTAATATGCGATTAGATACTCAGCACGTGTATTTAAGTACTCTTGTCGGGCGCATGTAGATTTATTGAATAGTTCCTAGAAAAATATAATGTCATATAAATCTAATGAAAAAATGCTTCATTCATCAACAAAAATATCTCGGCCCTCTTTTTACAGAAACTGCAACGGGAAGTCCTAGTTAAACAAACGATGGACAGTCTACTCGATTCCACAACAAAATTGTTGATGACTGCTCATCCTTTGATTACGCACAAACCACGTAAAAAAATGTGTCAGATTTTATATGATGAGGATACTGGTGTCGTGGAAGTAGAGTCGGGAGTACGTTATTTGGTCTACTATACGAATGACGATATCAAACGTATTTGTTCATTCACGGAACAACATATGAAGAAAAGATTGGTCCTCAAGGCGAGGGAATCCCCGATTCGAGCTTTAATCGTTACTGGCGAAGGTAATTTTTTGTCAGTCCTTGTGAGAAATACTTTGTAAATCTTCCGACCTGTCCATAGATTTTGTTTTGGAAATCTATGAAAAAAAATGTTTTCCGTCAAATTATTTTTTAGCTAAATCATTATGAATTGTAAAAAAATATAATAGAATGGTGCATTATCTCATCCTCATACTGTAAAATTTATTTTCTGTAAAACCAATTCAATATTAGAGACTTTTTCTCTTTCTTATGTCAAGGCTGATTGCTTTGTATTTCTGATAATCTTTCTACTTTTATAGCACGTACTCAAATACAGAAAATGTGCTGTCATTTTACATTTATCTCATTTCCTCATGAATTATAATATTCTTACTCACTTGTATGTTTCATGTTGCTAGATTTGGGTTTAATTGTTGATATTGGATGTTTCACGCTGAATTTGTTCATATTATTACGTTTTGCAGTCTAGACAACACTGAATTTATGCATATCCTAGTAATTAATTAAAGAACAAATTAGAAATCTGTACACGAGTTTTTTTCAAATAACTTTCATGTTATTTCTGCCTACAGTTTTCCTTTTATGATTTTTTTGGTACTTACTTTCATTTGCGTCCATTAAATAACTGGATGTCAGATCCTTGTAATTTTTGATTTGAGGATGAGTGCAACACAATTTAAACATTTTACAATATCATACTTTCGTCTCTCTACAGAAAATTTCAAAATTGAGCAAGTTTGTCCTTATTTTCCGGTGATCCGTCAATTGATGTTTCGGAATCAGCAGGTATAGTGCTGGATAGATGAAACGGAACTACGTCATGCGAGATCTCAGACGCTGTCGCTAGATTTGTCTCACTCTCCTGAAAAAATATCTTTTGTTCGCATAGAAAAATTTAGAGATGTCTTCTAATTTACGATATTATCAAGAATGCTTACACTGGAATTTCTTATTGCCGTGCAACTTGATTGAAGATCTGATCCATGCAAAAGATGCAAAGGTCTGGAAGAAAAAATTTAATTTTGAGATAGAATTACTTGCCGTTAGTTGTGATTGTCTGTTTCACAGTTGTCTAGGCTGCTAAATTATTTTGATCACAAATGAAATATAACCTATGTGTAAAGTGATTTTCATGTATGATATCACCGTAATCATTAAACGATAACTGGTAGTGTTCTTCTTGGCTGCTGTCTTTTGTAACTTGTAACTTGTATGAACACCCTTGCCAATGCCGATTTAATTCCTGTAAAAAAATCGCAATTCTCGTAGGAATTATAAAAAAGTACACTTCTACTAAATAAATAGCATGATTGTTTTAATTAACCGCATTCAACATTCCAAAGGTGGGAGACCTCGCTGCACCGACTGAACAGTAATGCATAGCTTTCATACGCAGCTGTTGCATGCGGATAATTAAAATTGTTGAATATTCGATGAATTGAATCCCGCTGCTACCATGAAATTAGATCAGTGACATTTCAGCTGGAAAAAAATCCCAGCTGTAATTAAAAGGCTGAAATTCGAATTCAGCATTCTCAAAGAACCAACTTAAAGTTTGAAATTTGAATGATAACCAAGTTTCCAGTTCGCGTGTGAGTTACTGATTTTGTTTTTTCGAGTTCATGTCCTTGAATCTTAGGAAGCAATGAGAATGATTTCCAGTAAATGGTTATACATAATTCAATTAACATCTTACCAATAATTTTAGGTTCTTATGGGCAATGCTGTCTTTAGAAATGATACTATGCAACGTATTAGCATCCAAATCATGTACATTATCGATCCATACATTTCTTGATTGGAGCAAGTTGTATGAATTATTAAAGTAAACCTTGAAAATTTTTTAATTTAGAAATTTGTGAGAGTGAAGAAAGTTGCGAATAAAACTGCAAATGGATCAGAGTTCAGCATTGTCGAAAAGGCTCACGAGCACTAATTTAGAATGAAAACTTTGAGTATAAAAAAAGATTCTCATCCAGAATATAAACTAAAATATGTTCAATTTTCATATATACCAATATGATTATCAAAAGATGGTTTATTTAGTTTAAAATGATTTCATACATGAAAAATACTGAAACTTCATATATTAAATAATTTTCTTTACCCCACTTTCGTTATTCTGCAAAATATTTGGTTCACAACACACAGCTCGTTGTATTGTCGCATCATTGTCATCATCGATATGCGTTGTTCTTGAATTGGATTTCATTGCCGAAATCAATTGCAAAAGTTTCGGCTCCCAACATTTACGTTGTTTTTTCACAATACTATCAGCAAAAAGATGCTTCCGTACAATCCATAAAACAACAGTAAATATCACGATGAAAAACAAAACGCAAATAATGCCAATTAGCGCCCAGAATGCTTCCCATTCCAGTGAAGTTGATGATCGCATTATCAAAAACTGATCGCAACCTTTACGAGCACCTTTGTATCCAACACTTTTGAAAATCTATAAAATCTGACGGCTAAATATGCACGTAAAACTTCCATACCCATTTCGTCCCCTTCTCATACAATAGATTGCTAACGAAGATTGTTTCAAAAAGAAATAAATCCTGTTATGCGCTATACTATATCGTAATATGATCACGCTTTTCATATTTTATCATATAAAACATTTCATTTTGTTTATGGAACAAATCGTACAAAAGAAAGACATACTTGCTGCGATAATAGATTTCCTTCCGATGCATCAAAATTTTGCGCTTGATTGTTCACAAGAAATCGCCTAAAGCAACCGCTGAAAGCAACTGTGTAATCCGTTGTATCGTGACCCAAGGACAAAGATAACAAAGAATTTGAAATCAGAGTTGGCAGTTGCTCCTCAGATCGAATTTTTTTACCACATCCATCGATCTAAAATCTCGAAATTGAAGCAAAATTCAAGGAAATATTGATTAAACTGATTTCGAGCAAGAATGTCCGAGATCTATGTTAAAGATTCTGCTGTAAAATTTCTAGGAAACCTGCAAGATTAATTTAAGTTATATTTAATCATCGAAATCTGTAACATACGCTTCCTTCAAAAACTTAATATAAATTACCTCCACTCTAAAAAGTTTCTGATCTTCGCTTATCTGCATATTAAGACGATGCCACTGATTGTCATCAAGGTCGCTTGCGATGTGTACTTCTATTGGCTTAGCGCCTTTAATCTTCGCAACCATACGCGCTGATCCATTGATGAGCTGATGGTAAAATGATTTACAATCATATGAAACTGGCTTTCAATTTTTCTAAAAAATTTTTGAAATTTCAAAGCATTAATAAACTTCAAATTGCCAAAATTTCAGCACCATACTACAGCTTTCTCAAATTTCTTTACCTCAATTTTGCTAAATCTTGTCTCTTCAATTATAGCGAAAATGATGGTATTTCTAAGAGCAGTTCTGAAGTCAAGTTCCATCCACTGTCCGAGAAGATCATCCAACATATCTCCTTCTCTTTAAAAAACATATCAATTAATTTCAACGAAAAACATAACATAACGGATCAGTGAGAACAATAGATTCGGCTGTATACTCATGTTCAAATTACTATTGGAAATCATTACCGACGATGTCTTTAATCAGTTTCTGATTTTAAAATTTTGAAATTTTTTTTATCTTTGGCAAAAAATTTTGCCACTTATAGTGATGCAGCTTTTCCGGTCTTGTTTGTTTAGAAACTAACATGTCTGATTCTTCACACGGAATCTCGCGCAATTGCTCCTCCCCAATTTCCTCCATGATTATATTAAGCCAATTTTTTTGTGATGATATTTGCGTAGAAGCATTACGCTTTGAAAGCTCAAGTTTCCTCATCATATACATGGATAACTGGAAAACCATTCCACCGCTTTCAACATGCCATGGTTCCACTGCTTAAAATTTCATAATTTAATAAAACACATGAAATGCGGTATTTTGAAGAGAATGCTCTAATCACAGACATTATTTAATAACTGACCTTTATGACAATTTAACGCATCAAAACCATCTGTACAAATGCATTTCCTATCGTTTTCATCGATGATACAGACGCCTCCAGAACATATATCGATATCACTGCCATTTGTACATGTTTTCCAACTATCTTTGTCAATCAGACTTAGCTCCGAGAAGCCAGGAATTTTATCAATTTCATACCGGTTAATTGTGATTTGACGCATGCAACCCTCAAAATTGACAATACCGCTCTGAAACACATACCATGAAAGTGAATATGAATAAAGTGAATAATTTGAAGTGCTAATTTGATGTATATCATATGTTAGTTTAGAAGTTATATCTACAGGTTGTTACCTCCAAAAATGGTAAGGATTATTTCAGAAGCTCTGAAGCTTTATCTTGATTTCTCTTATAAACCGGCAGTAATTTTTATGAATTTTGTAGATGCTCTGATTACTATTGAATTTTGAGCTTGCTAGCTGCGTCAAAAGATTAACCTTTTTAGAAATGCTGTCGGAACTGCTGTAATTTTCTATTCCTCCGATATACACAACTTGTCTTCTAGCAGTTGTCGAAATGCTGAAATTTGCTTATTATATAAAATATAGCAGAATATCCTCTGACCGGACATATTATTTAATTACTAGGAATCTAATGATCAAATTTTCAGAAGTAAAATTGCATACTTTTGAGAGCTTGCAAATAGCAAAAAGTGCATCAAACTCACTACCATCAAAATAAGATAAAGAATTTCAAAAAATTTATTAAAAAATAGTATTTAATACAGACTTAAAATTGTTTGCTGTAGCAACACAGCGAGTGCTTTTACATGGCTCACAGAAGCCATCGTCGTCGCAGTGCTCGACTGTCAACTTCACCCTTCGATGTTTGTATCGAAGACGAATCATTTTCCATTTTCCATCATTTACTTTCTCTTTTACTAATATTTCATTCTTCTTGTCGTGGCTTGAATTTACACTTAAATGCACTTGGCCATTTTGTAATGCTAATGTAAAGCGAGGCCCACTGAACCCGTTGATTGGAAGTGAACTCAACAATAAACTGGTCTAAAATATAACTGCAGCGTAAAATGTAGACTTGGAAAAATAGCTATGATGTTTTGTATCATTTTATACTATACCATAAATGGTACTATAAGCTCCTATAAATGGTACTGGGGGAATTGGAGAGAAAATTCACAATCTGAAAAGAAAATTAACCGGATTCAAAGTTCTGAATCCTTGTGTTAACATAAGAATTTCTTGATAAAATGGGAATTGTAGTGATGATGAGAAACCATTAAAACATCGAATTTTTAGCTGACAATAGCGCCCACTATATCCATCAGCACATTTGCATGAACGCTGCCCATTGTTCTGCACAATACATGTTCCTCTACAAAAAGATATTTTACACAATCATATAAAATAATCTGCAAAAGATTAAAAATGCGACATTGGAGTTAAAACTGATTTGTAAGAATTGACTTGCGCCACATAAAAAATTGCTTTTTCTCAAAATAGTGTAAAAAAAATATGGCAATCTTTTGAGATTTCTATATTTATTTAAATTAATCGAAAATCTAATTTTCAATGAAATATTTGCAGTGCATAGCAATTACTAATTTTGGAAAAACTCTAAAATAATGACAAACCTGTGACAATTATTACAAATGTTGCTATCGGAATCATTACAGTGTACTGAATTGTTTGCACGATTGCCACTGCATGTACAAACAAATGAACCAAATACATTCAAACATTTTCCATTCCCACAAACATGCTGCAATTAAAATTAAACCTTATAAATTTCCCTAAAACATTGCGATCGCAAAAAAAATTCAAGAAATGCAATACATGTAATAATAGAGATCAAAAACGGTTCAATACTGAAACTAAAACTAATACTGAAATTCTTTATTTCTATCTATTTTCTTAATAAATAAGCAAATCCAAAAATATTACTAAGCTAAGAAAATGACCTTTTTCTCGCATTCATCGATATCATTTTCACAGAATTTGCCAATATAACCCTTAGGGCACAAACATGTTCCTACATGTGGTTGGCAAGTACCGCCATTTTGGCATTTTTCATTTTCGTCGCAAGCTTGATTCTTATCATTATTACATGGCACATCATTCTCGCATATGCAACTGTGATGTAAATTAGGATAGTGTTCTTTGATGGACAAAGAAAATATTAAATGCCAATGATTCTAATTGACAAAGACAGCAAAAACTATCGGGAGTGCTAGTTGCCATATACCCTTACAGCTGAATGTCTCATGAGCTTTAAAAACTTTCTGAATCGTACAATATGATACCACTCATCCTTTAAATTTTTTCTGGTCGTTAGATTAATTTTTTGAAGACACAATAATAATTTTTGAAAAAAAAACTATTCATGAATTTCATGAAGAAAAACTAACTGTGCGCGACCAACAACAAGTGGAACAATAAAACTTGTCTTATATCCAATCAGTTCGAATAACTCTCCATTCCTTGTGATATTTTGAAAACATGTGTTGCCATAAATACATTGTTGAGAAATAAGAGCGCACATATCTGATGCGACCTGTTTGACATACACATTTTTAGAAATTAATTTTTTTGTGAAAAATTGTTTCAGCAATTTCAACGTATTATCTTTGTCTGTCGGTACCATATGCTGATCGAGAATTGTGATGAAAACACGGAAAAAGTCAACTTCTAAATTCTGCAGACCCAAAAGTTGAAGGACCTATAAAGAATGGGACAATCAATATTTCATATCATCTTTTAGATTTTTAAGTTACATGCTTATAAAACACAAAATGAAGAAAGCATTCAATTTCGGAGAAATTTAGCGATATAACTTGGGGAAATCAAGAGAAAAAATGAAAAGAAAGGTTAGTGAAGAAATAATGACTTACAATTAATATTGTATTAATTCATATCATCGGCAATATAAAGAAAATGTAATTATTTCTATTTCTCTAATTGTTAATTACAGAAATGTGTGAAATGTCCAATCATTTTCGCATTACATAATTTTTTTCTTCTAAATAAATCTTACCGCATCCGGAAACGCCTCTTCAAATGCAGAAATACTATCAGCTATATTCCCTTCCGCACCCCATAATTCTACAACCGCGCCAAAATCATTGATTAATGATGCTGAAGTGATATCTCGTCGCATTCGTAATTTTATTGGAAATGTTACATTTTTATGACGATGATTAGAAGCTTCCACCATTAGTGGAGCATTCAAAAAGTTATCTGCTCCCAATAAACTTCTTGACAATTTTAATGTGCAATTGTTTGATATCTGCAAAAATCATCATATATTATCAGCATATGTTGTATTTCTTAAGTTATAGATTCCTATTTATTAGAAATATCTCTAGGGCATACATAATATGCTTGTGAAACGTTGGATAACCAGCAATTATATACGCCAACTTGGTCAGCATCAACGGGAAGTGCATGCAGGATTATCACGTCCGGAATTTCATACGAATATTCCAAATGTATTGTACGTACTGCTATTTCTGCTTCATTATCATCCTGATCATCAACGTAAATCCGTAAATGAATAGTTGCGTATTGTTGATGGGTATCTGAATCGCTGATCGCTATCGGTACCACGTAGAGCGAACGTTTTTCACGATCCAAAACCTTGGAGCTTGACACTATGCCAGTGGTTTCATTAATGGCAAATATCTGCAAACAAGTTTTTGAATGATATATAAATTGAGAAAAATTTTATGAACGAGTTAAAATTATTATTTTATTGCAACATCAATTATAGCATTTTCTTCACTTACATTCAAATTCGAAAAACAGTAAAAATGATCTTTGGTTTATAAGCTAAAGAGAAGAAGTATCCTCCTCAATTTTGATATCATATTTTCTAATGGATGTTTTTCTACGTAACTACTCTCTCGAAAATTTTCTGTGTTACTGTTCTTCCGAAATCTCTCTTTTCTAAGCCATAAAGGCAACAATGACATATCTATCTGGGAAGACTGAAAACTCTACAATCGATCGTAAACAATTCACCATTAATTACCTGAGACAGATCACCATCAATAATTTGGTACGTGAATGATGTTTGTTGTTCCCGAATATTACTCTCCATTATGTGTAACTTCATTACTATTGTATTTATTGGCGAATTCTCCAAGATATAACCAATAAAAGCTTTAGAATCCAATGATAGTCCATTATTCACATTATTCACCTTTATCATAACTAAGGCCCGGGAACGTATGATATCATTCTCGATAAGAGCAATTTGCAAGTGATAATCAGTTTTTTGCTTATAATCTACTAGACCACACAAACGGAGATTACCAAAATCATCGAAACAGAATGGCTGCAAAAATTTTTTTGCTTTTGTCGAAATTTGTCATCAGTTTTTAAACGAAATAAAGTCTCAACAAATTCTATTTTTATTATGTTACCAATTTTTTTTTAAAAATAATTTCTAAATAACTCAATTAATAATTTATACCCTTAAATTTTAAATTCTCCTTTAAATTAAATTTTCAATTTTGAAACCTTACATAGGTGGAACAATAATGGGATGCGGAAGGAAACTTTTACCTGCTTAATATCATATCCGATTTCTTCTTCAACAATATCAAGGCGACATTTTTGTGGGAGATGTTCAAAAATAATAAAACTTTCTGAGCCATGAGCATCTTCAGACAACGAAAATTTATAATGCGATTGTAATACTGGAAGTGCCTTTATATTCATCCGTTCGATATACACTTTACAACTATAATAAATTACTGCAAAAAATCTTGTTTTATTGCAACATTCAAAAACTGAAATGAAATTCAAAATTTATTAGTAGGATTCAATTATGGCTTTCGTAATTGTTCTGAAAAATTTCAATACTAACATTGGTTTAAAACCTGCTTTTTTCGAAAGATCAGTTGCAATAATCTGCACCGTTATAATTCCAGTAGTCCCATTCCAAGTTTCTTTCACATGTATTTCTCCTGTTTGATGATTTATATCCACCAGGCCATTTGGAACTATACTATATAGAACTTTATTGTGATAATTTCCACTCCGATAAATTGCTTTCACTTTGCCAATTATTGTACCTAAATAGGATTTGCTAACTTATTTACAGTTATTCTCCTCATCTGATGATATAGCGCAAAATAAATACAAGTTTCATTTTCTGCTACAATTAATTTACTATAATAAGAAGAATCGGCAATATGATGATTAGATTGGAAATATCAGTTTCAACAATAAATATAATATTGGTTTTTAAACAACTAATTATTTGAATTTTTAACTTAAAATACCTTTGAGAGCAGATGCACTGATCTCAAAGTTCTGTTCCGGTTCCGGAAAATACAGTGCAGATTTTATATTTGGTTTAACGAATATTTCAACTTGCACAACATCAGAATATGCGATATCGTGTAAATTTTCTGGAATCGATTCTGAATATTCAGAATTTATGGTTCTCGGGTTACTGGCCAGAACATGAAATAAATATTCATTAGCTGTTTCATAATGAAATTCAGCACACACATATAATGTGCCGAATGTAGCATTTACAGCAAAAGGTAATGTTCCAATAGAATCCGAAAGCAGATAGTAAACGATAAGAGCGTTTGGTTCTGAATCTGCGTCGACGGCAGAAAGATGTGCAATTGTGGTACCTATCGGTGAATCGGCCGATATCTGAAATGATCGTCGATCACAGATCGTTTGATAAATAAGCGGAATATGTTGTGGATGACGATAACATTCAAGAAACTAAAGAAATGTAACGCTGGAGAATAGTGTTACTGACTGATTGGATGTGAAACAAAGCAAAAATATCAGGAAATATAAAAATACCGTATACTGCAAATAATGATTTTCAAACTCGGGCACATTATCGTTCTCATCAAGTACTTCAACAACAACTTCTGCTGTATCGTTGAATGGAGGAAAACCGGAGTCAATTGCCACTATTGGAAACCGATAGCTGCTGGTTTCCTCGAAGTCCAAAAATCCCTTTGTTACTATGATCCCTAAACCTCTTGAAGAATGCAATTTTCTAACATGAAGACATTAATTTTAACATATTATTCAAATGAATGTTCTCCAAATGCGTTGCATAATTGAAAGACAATTCGCATGTTTCAGGAATTATCTCGTACACTGTTTTGTGTTACTAAGAACTTGCCATTAATTAGATTAATCAGGATTTAATGAAAATTTTGAGTGAGAAGGTTGGAAATGAAACCTGTTGCTGATTCAATTGCAAACGGTAAACGATCTGTACCATTAATGATATGATAAGTCACTTGGCCGTTAAGATCTACGTCGTAATCTTTAGCTACAACCGTGCCAACTGGTGTATGCAAACGGCAGTTCTCTTGAACAGAAAATTTATACCTGAAATAAGCTTAATCATTAGTCCCGTTCTTCCAGATTCTTATTTAATATTAAGTAATAGAAAAAGAAGAACAGATTCTCTTGATATACTTTCCGACCATAAGTGGAGTAAATGGAGCAACCGTTGCATATCTTTCACAAGAAATAAGTACTGTTGAGGAGTTACTCAAAAACAGGTCACTAATTTATACAACAAAAGTATGCATTCATTAGTCATGTGAACGCGAAAAAGTTGCAGAAGGCTCAAGAGAGATTTAATTGTCAAAAATTGTATCGTTTCCGAGATTGTAAGATAACTTTCAATGCCTCCTATAATTACCTCATAAATGAAAATTGTGGACGGTAAATGTTTGGCTTAGTAAATTCAATTGAAACAATAATCTTCAAAGGATCGCTTTTATTTTTTGTTGCAATTGATAAGATGATTTTATCTTCCGATATAATTTCCGGAAACGTGACGTTTGTGAACAGATTACCATTCTGATCAATCACGAAACGACTATCATTCACTACGGCAATAGCCTTAAATTTTTTAAAGTGAAGTAAAGAATAATAAAGTGCAGAATTAAATAAATTGACGGAGAAGTTTGAGGAAAAATCGGGTGCTAAAATTCTTAGACATGAGAAATTTGATCAACCAACTAACATCATATAACAGCAAACGGCCAATTAAAGTCCCGGGATTGACATTATGAAGAAGCGCAAACTCGTAGTAAGACTGCTTTGCTTCGTTGCTTTCAGCAGAATCGGTGATATGAATATAGACAGTTACCTAAATGATTCTTTTTTAATTGATAGCTCCATAATTTCAAACATGAAAAATGACTCACATCACTGATCATTGATGGAAATCCTTGATCTCTAGCAAAGCCTTTACATTCCACTGTATTATTCACATACTGCTTTAAAGCAGTTATTGAAGAAATGCGCCCACTGATTGGTTCAACCATGAACAAATCACTACCACATCGCAAGTCGTAACGAACTTGTCCATTTAATCCTTCATCCATGTCAAATGCAAAAATCCGCCCAATTTCAGTGAAAATTTCCTGTAAACTTTTGGAATAAAAACTTTTTTCAATTTCAAAAAGAAATAAAATACTTTAGTGATATAAACTCTCCAAAATCAATCACTAATTTAATTTTTAACTTCATATATATCTTTTTCAAACCTTGCTATACCTTAAATAAGAAACATAAGAAAAAGTTTTAAGTCTTGTATATATCTTACTGAATCGACTGCAGCCAGAAATCTGTAAAATGAATCGCTGAAGGTTGGAGTATTATCATTAACATCTTCTATCGTGATAGTTAGCGATGTTCGAACTTCCCATAAGCCATCCCATGCTTTCACTTTAATCGAATATTCCTTTCTCTAAATGTTATTTTCAAATTTCAGCGATTCGCAACAGAAAAGCGGAAATTTTCAGCTAATATCCTAATCTAATAATGACAATTCCAGCAAAGCTTTACTTGAGGAACTTACTGGCTATTCCATACTTACAAGGCTTTTTCCTACAAGCTTTCCATTTTAATTAAATAAAGAAAATTGTTCTATTCCGTACTTTTTCTCGATCAACTTCTTTCGCCAGACTAATCCAACCAGTTTGTTGATCAATCAAGAAATTTTCGGTATTGTTACCTTCCAAACCATAGATAAGAGTGCTGTTTACATCAGCATCATAACTTGTCACCTGATAATAGATTTTCAGCGACAGTATGATAGTTTCAAATAAAACAGAATCATAACAAAATGATCAGATGGCCTCACTTGAAGTATTGGCGTTTCCAAAGGACTATTTTCAGTAACTGCACCATGGAATAAATTTGAAAAGCGCGGTGGGTTGTCGTTTTTATCCAGTATTTCAATCTAATGATGGAAATTAAAAGTAGGTAATATCATACATTTATTCAATCGTTCAAAACTTGTATTCATGTAATTAGCGCTTAGCAATATGACAGCAGAAAATTCTCATTAATGATCTAAAATTACAACCTATCAGAATTCAGCTAACTGAATAATTTCGACTCATTTTGACTATTTTACTAAAACTCAATCAATTTAAACGGCATGTACGGTATGGATTAACAGAATCGGAGTAAAAACCGTTACTGTAGATGGTCAATCACACAGTAAATCATCATTAAATCACTAATTGATCATCTACTGGATCAGTTTGTAAATTCATAAATAAGATTATAAATTTATAAAAATAAACAAGACCTTTACAACCACGGTCTCCGACAACTGAGGACTTCCATGATCCATTGCAATAACGTGCAAATAATATTCTCTCAAGTATTCGGCATCCAAACCAGAAATAGTAAAAATTTCTCCCGATTCCTCATTGATTTTGAAATATTTCCAAACATCTGAGTTATCTGACATCAAACTGTATGAAATTTTCCCATTCATTCCTGAATCGGAATCGCGAGCGATAATTTTTATTATCAATTCATCGCTATCACCATTCTCTACTACTGAAGCAGAGTAGAAAGCCTGGAAAAACCTACTTTTTCCAAATTTTTAAATTTGGAAATAAATAAAATACAAGATTGTTGTTACAAAGAGCATAATCTCTCATTAGTTCTTTAACCCTTCAACATATTCATTAGAAGCAAATATTATATTCTTCTGACTTCAGCAGAAAATGAATTGAAACTTTTTCGAAAAAAGGCCTGTTGTCATTGATGTCAACAATATTCACAACGCAATTTCTATATGAAACCATCGGTTGGGCATGCTGATCGATTGCAGCAATCCATAATTCATATTGCTTTCGATATTCATAATCTACTCGATTCCTTAAATTTGTATTAAAAATATTCTTGAAATGAATTTTTCTACTTTGATAAATATAATATTTAATGTTAGCAAAATTTCAACGAAAAAATACAATTTGTCATCTGCCAGGTAATTATGTAAGTAAATGAATTATGAATTTTCTTAAACAATTAAGACTTATTTGATGGCAATAAAAAAGCAGCCTTTTCTGATTCAATCAATAATCATAAAGGGATACGTTGTATACAATTCTCCAGAATTGACATTTAGATAAAAATGATGGTGTGGGTCACCGCTGAAAATCGAAAATATTATTCCTCGGTTGGATACATTAACTGAGTGGGCGATAAATTTTGTTACCAGCATGTTTGGTTTATGTTCTGTCACCATAAATTCTCTCTGTGAATGTTTCTGAAAAAATTACATAAGTGTATGAAAATACTGAAGCTCAGATTATAAAATTTATTGAATAAAAAAAATGTAATAAGAAAATTGGGATTACATAGAAGAGAATTGAGAACTTATTGAAGTTTAGATACTAAAATATCATTGACTGAATAATTGACTTGATAATCCATTAAACTATCTAGAAATTGTAATAATTTTCCGGAAACTGCACCAGTGAATCAAAAATAAAATACAAAAAGTTCGTAGTATACAATTATATGAAAGTTCTGGTGAATATTTCAAAACCTTCACAAAATACCTCAAAAATAGGAAATCTTGTAGCATCAGCTATATAAAATCCCAATCCAACAGATGAACTTAAATTGCCTTGATCAGAAACAATTGCAGTAATTGAATAATCTCGTTTAGGAAGTTGTCGTGTAACAGTAATGATTCCATCCTGGTTAATTTGGAAATACGATACATCTGGACCACTTAGGCTATAGTACAAAATATCGCTTTCATCCAGGTCACACGCTGATAGTACGTATATTACATCATCTGAAGTAGTATGGATAAAGAATAATATTATTTTATAAACTACAAACTCTCGATTGAATTTATAACTTTAGCAACAAATTTTTAGAGATTCTATTCGAAGTATTTGTAGGTCGACAATAGTAATATCCTATTTATTTTCTTTCTTCTTATTTTTCTTCTCCGAATACAGTAGCATTCAAGAATTCTTAAAAACTTTTCTGTTCTATTTTGCACCCTCATAATAAGTTGATCAATTCAGCCAATAGCTCTAAATAATAGTGATTCTATCATTTCCTTGACAAGTTCATGGAAAATCATAGATTAATATTTCTTACTGTAAATGTTTAAAATAAATTATTAAAAGCTATTTCAATTTTCACAATCATCAGAGATTTTTCTTTTTTTAATTCTTAAGTTCAAATCGATTAAAATTTTTTAAGTCTGTAAAAGGTTAACATTTTTTAGTGAATCAGATTTCTATAGTTAAGCTTTTTTTCTCTTCACATTTACCAAATAATATACTTTTTTTAACATTATTTGGGATGAAGATATCAAGTTGTTCATTCAGTATGATAGGTAGATTATCATTCTGATCTAGCACTCGAATTCGTATTATTGCAGTGCTTGAATGCTCCAGAAATTGGCCATTGTCATGAGCCACAACTTCTAAAATCCATTGCGATTGAAATTCACGGTCCAAGATTTCTAATCTTCCAATACATCCTGTTGTTGAATTAATGAAGAATGGTAACAAGTCTGCATCGTTAAGATTGTATCTGTAACCATGAAAAATCGTTCTTAATCTAAATCAAGTTTACACTTCTGTTTGCTTCGCTTTATCTGAATAAACTTGATGGAACTTAGTGTTGCAAAAAGAAAAAGAGATTTGAAAGAAATTGAATTGAGTGGTAGGAGAACAAATTTATTACAGATTTTATAGACAAGTAATTTGGTAACAAGCGATACGGCAATATGACGGTAGTCTCGAATTTGTCGTGCAAAGTAGTACGAGAACACGTTTTAAAAATACTACATATTTTTTTAAATGATTTATATTTAATTTAATTTAGAAGATTCTACAAATTCTCACCGTATCATCGAGTTATCTTCATCTGTTGCTTTTAGACACAGTAACATTAAGTCTTCTTCAACAGGCTCATTTTCCATCACTTCGACATAGTACTGAAGTTGCTCGAAGACTGGTGCGTTATCATTCACATCCAATACCACTACGGTAACAGCATTCGTTCTACTAGAGCTTCTCGGAATAGTAAGGTCATTTGCTTGTATGATCAATTCATATCTGTCTTGCATTTCATGATTTAATGGTTCTGTGATTTGTAGCTTGCCTGTCTGTGGTACTATCCGAAATAGCGTGTTGTTACCCTTAACAGAAATCACATATTTTTGTTCGACCAATGATGAAAAAGTATCTAAAAGAGATGGATCATACTTCGAAACATTGTGAATTACTTTCTTTTACATTGTTCTTTTTCCATTTAACACAGTTTTAATGCTTTGCAATTGTTATTCATCTTCACTAACTTCTGCAATTCAAATGACCTCATTTTGATATTATAAATATTGCGAAAGATAACCTGAATGAGTGAATAAGACAATGATCCCTTCAGTTCTGAATCTGCTGTGGTAGATCTCAGTGTTCCTATAGTAATCGGATATGATCCTTGCATATTTTCTCCAACATTTAATATTCTATCAGCATGATCAAGAAATTGAGCGATTTTAACATCGATATTAAAAATTTCAATTAAAATGATGCTGAAATGAGTTATTTACATTTAAAATCAACTGCTATTATTCCGATTATATATATATGATGATATTAATTAATTGATTGCTGATTCATCTCTTTTTAATGTGTGGGAGTGTTTTTTTGGAGCCATAAAAGGAGATGCAGAATTTATTACTTTCATTAACTAACAAAACATCGACATTCATTAATTGTCTTTAGTCGGTTCTCCTCTTAGTTTATGTGTAGCATAAAAGTTCAGCAATATCTGTTATCACGATGACCATCTCATGAAAATGGTCATTTCCAATAATATGTAGAAAAATATCGGATTGTATTAGTAAGTAGTGGAATGTTTGCTTGCATATTACAAGAGTGTAGGCATACAAAATACTCATAATACTAGAGGCTGATATTAAAAAAAATTTTTCCATAGGAATTTACACCTGCTCTGCTTTCTGGTGCTGTTATTTGATCGCATCGAAACAATTAGGATGTAACTTGATTTTTTGGCAGCATTTAGGCGTTCGTTTATCGTAATTGTTCCATTCGTGGAAGATATTCGAAAATGGTTACCTTCATTTCCGGATTCAATTACAAACAGAATATCTGTCACAGTGTCCTCAAAACAGCTTTGTACGTTAGTAAAAAAAAAAAAATTGCATTCGTAGATCGCGCTAAAAAAAAAATTAAAGACAGATCTCAAATTTTCCCAATGAATCGGACTTCCTCGAAATTTCATTCAAGACAACTTCGAGAGAGATTCCAACTATGAAGTAAAATTCGCAGGTTAAAATCGATCGTGTATGTTTCAGAAAATACACTCTTTTTACACTCTAAAAATAATTAAACTTTATCCAGATTATACGAACATACGTTAATGATCTGATATACAGTATGGCCAACTGGGATATTCTCCGGAATCCTTGCATGGTAAAAATTTCTTAGTCTCAGTGATTCCTTGTTACTAGCTAGCACTGTCACACTTATTGAAACAACTGTCGATAATCTCTTTGAAATACCATAATCCTTCGCTTCAACTAGCAAATGGTAATCTTTTCTCTCTTCAACTTCAATTTGTTCATGTACCTGAGAAAAATTAATTGTCGAAAATTTGTTGCAAAATTTATTAAAATTTGTTTGCTGAACACTTTAAGCTTTGAGATTTGCCTTTTAATTATCGTTGTAAATTGGAACAGAGTTCATTTTACTGCTTATTTATTCTAATTTAAAATTTCCTGATTAAATTTTATATTTTTTTAGTATATAAAGCAGTGATTCTTATTTTAAGACAACAGTTAAATTGGTTTGGTTTCAGAAGTTGGTAAGAAATTTGATTATTACGATGTAATTAGTAGTAATTTTGATAAACCTTAAAAAATTACTACCAGCAAAAAAATTAATCAAATAAAAACGGTAAATTCATAGTACCAGTAGATATCCAAGAACTGGATTTATCATAAATAGACCTTCCGGATTTGACCATGGCAAAATGCGGTATTGTAATTGTCCATTACGACCTAAGTCAGGATCGACAGCATGAACTAGACCGACGATGGTTCCTGATGCTGTTGCTTCGGAAATGAAAAACGCAGATGGCGAAACGAACCGAGGCGCATTATCGTTTACATCCAGAACTATTACTTTTACTGTGGTTGTGTCCTTGAATGCTAAAATATAAAGTTACATTCAGTAATTTCCAAACAACTAATATGAATTTAACTGTCTCTATCTGTTTTGAATAATTAAAGGATTTAGAATCAAATTTTAATTGATTAAAAAACACAAGTTACCTCAGTTAGTAATCTTGACTGTTTCTCTTGTTACTACAGTTTTAATTGATGATGATAGTTGAAAGTCAAAATCACAATCAAACATAATAATAATACATTTTTCATTATATTCACTCAGCGCAAAATCACCTACTTCTTTCGGGCGGTCTTTGATCATAAACAGTAATGTGTAATCGATGAATGGCCATGTGCTCTCGATCAAGAGGTGCAGTGAGAAAAATTCGCCCATCGGATTTAATTCCGAACCAATTTCGCTCATTTCCAATCACAGAAATTTCATAAGTGAACTCGTTCACTGAAGAGTTTAAGAGAATCAAAAAAAGATAAAATTATGGTTGCTATCGGGGCAAACTAAATGATTAATTTTGAGTACTATTTTATCAAAGAATAATATAAATTGCCATTATTTATCCTTGCTCTTTTGAGAAACTAACCAATGTCCAAATCATGAACATCAAGTTGAAGAACTGATTGACCGACCGGAGCATTTTCATAAACTGTAACTTCATAGCTATCAGAAACAAATTTAGGTGCATTATCATTCTTGTCGATAATATGCAAGAAAATGCAACATTCCATGGGTTCAGTTTGTATTCTATGTGCGACGACCTTGAATTGATAAAGACTTTCCTAAAAATTTTTTTCTGAATTTAAAGTTAAAACTTTGTTTATTTCTAATTGAAAGATAGTCTTTATTCTCAAACATTGAAATAACACACTTCTTCGAAATCAAACGGTGCAGTGGTACTTATAATTCCACTATTACTCTCTATCGATATAGCTTCCGGATGCTCTCTAAGTGTAAAGCCAGTAAGATTATCATGTTTCGCCTTTAGAATACCGACAAACGTTCCGGATGGCGAATTTTCAAACACCATTAAATCAATACGATTTCGCAGACAGAAGTAATCAGTGCTGTGTGCTTGAGCGACGATAATAAGGACAGTGACTGATTTGGATATTTCGTTGTAATCTCGACTTGTAATCCTGATATCCAAGTATGTTTCAGATACCTATAATTCTTATTATAATTAAAATGTCCATTCTATTTAACAGATCACTGAATTGCTTACTTTTTGGGGTCATCAACTTATAAACTGACTTGCACTTCATTTTTTATCCTGATTACTCCATTCCCTTCCTCAATTTCAAATTTGTCATTCTCTTCGAGCAGTTCAAATTTGAATGTTTCGTAATTGCCAATTCTTCCGATATGAAATCCCGCTGGCATTCCTTCCTCTACCGTAAATTCATAATACGAATGAAACTTATCAATGCTCCTTTCTCTGTCTATTACTAGCAATTCTATCTGAAATGTTATTTTATTGAGTTTTGAGAAATCATTATTGATCGTAAATGACTTTTCTGAAACTTTCAAAATTCAATTCATAATATCAAATATTTTGAAATAGTATATACTTTGAATGTTTCAATTTTTTAAAAGTTAATGAAAGTTAAAAATGAAGCATCGCTTTCACTTTGAAAACACGAATTTATTGACCTCGATCTGATTTTGAATAAAAATTTACCATTACCAAGGCCATAATTTGCGTTCTAAATCACTTCCTCAAACCTTTTCTTACTGTACCCCCACATCCGCTAATATTTCCATAACAGCAAAATTGATTGTTCCAGAAAAGTTGATTTCCATACGATAAATTGCTTTTTTTTGGTAAAATTACACTTGAATTGGTACTTATTCTGTTAATTTAAAGCAAGTTCTTACCATAACAAAGGGACAAATGATTCTTCAAAACATACACATTGCTGTTGGATAGACGAGACTTAATTGGATGAACCAAATATAATGAATGAAAATGTCCTTATTTTGTTAGAATTAATAATTTTTCAGAAACCAACTTCCACTTTGAACATTGCATATTATAGGACGGATTATTTGCACGAAGATGGATAGCATACTCACACTTCAATCATGTTTTCCGTCATTAGAAAAATGGAAGGGAAAGATGAGCAATATCAGCTTTTTCTCACATATATTTGATGATTAATTGTCCTTAAAATCTGTGTATTTTAGTAATTAAATAAATTTGATTGGAACGGAGCTTTCGATCAGATTAAGAACAACAATGAGTGATAAAAACTAGTTGGCATTATCCCATTACGGCTTATTAGATTAATGGATGATTTCTTTCTAAATCATTCTCCTTCTTCAATGGCATTTTGCTTTATCAAAGATGACAACTGAAGCTGCTCAATGTATTTTTAGATATTTCTTTGAAATTTTTATAGCTTTGTTATAGAGATAAGGAATGAAGAAATGAAGAAAAAATTAATAGATTTAATCATTTAACAGTTAAATCTATCAATAGCTTTTTTTAATTTTACCTACTTCACGAAAACTATTTAAAGAATAATAGGACATTAGTAGTACTATTTCAGAAGAATAAAGGATAAGGGATTGCTTTCCACGTAAATTTTTATCTTCAAAAAGATGCCATCCATGTTGAACTTTAGTCAAAACCAGGTAGTTGTCATTTCCTGAAAAATATCGATCTTTTAACTTTTCATTTAAAAAAGCTCGAACATATTAGTTTTTCTCTCTCCAATTTAAAGGATTCATTAAACAGAGTAACTGAATCGTTATGCAGTGTGAGTTAATTATATTTCCCCCTCAAGAAAAGTGCAATTCTACTTTTCAATAAATAAAAAATTTCTTCTCATGACCTCTTCCCTTGTTCCCAGTAATATAATTACCCTTCCATTTCTCTTACCAAATCTCATCAACTATTAATTCGATATGACAGTTTGCTATTATTTTCATACATACACCCAAAATTCCTATATGATAACAAATGTAATTACGAAAGTAGACAAGTATGTCGACGAAGGCCATAACAAAGTTTAAAAAACTGATAAGGAAATGCTCTATGTGTATTGCCATAAAAACTTGCATAAATGATTAAACTGATAAAACGTAATAATTTTATTGTCAAAAAATGAAATAATAAGCAAAAAAGACTTTGATATTGCAACGTTCCTATACTTTCATTACTTAGCGAAAAAGGGAATTAATACTTTAACTTTAACAATACTTTACTAAAATATCTTCAAAGCTTAACTTCAATGTCTGAGTTCAAAAAATCCACAATAATCGATCAATGAATAATAGAGTGAATAATAATGAAGAGCAATTTGAGTTTGATTAGAGTTAAAATAAAGAATATCAAAAAAGAGAGTAGAATGTCATTTTTCCATTCATCTCTCAATTACTTTAATCATTATCTCCACTCCTAATAAATTACTGCTTCGTAACACTTCCAAATCATTACAATCAATTATGCTTAAACCATTTTGGATTATTGATAAAATTATAAATCAAATCTTTCAAATAAAAACGAATGAAGTAAATAAAATACATTCAATTTCTACCGCTTTCTAGAAATTGTGCGGAAGGATGTCATTTTGCAAATCGTAATAACTCCTTGCTTTTTTATATTATAACACAAGATAAGCCATAAATTATTTTCTCTACTATTATTGCTTGAAAGTTTTTGCCATGTTTTAGTCCTAATTTAAATAGACTCAAGAAATAAGGCATCAAAGTATTGTGAAATAAATCCCATGCAAATTTATACTATTGACGCTATGGGTTCCAAGCTGCTGATCATGAATCCTCTAACTTGAAGGTATCGAACGATTTCTATAATTTATTCTGGTAGTACAGATTTCAATAGTGATGAATTAAGGTTAAGTTAAACTTTGAAGTGAACGTTTTTCAAACTCATTCAAAGTTCAAATCACTTATGATTTAGTGATTTGATAAGTTGTCAGAAGGAAATAAACATGACAGTCAGAAGATTGGAATTTATATAATAAGAGGCATAATTGAATGAAAAATAAAGATTGCTGTAAAAATCTTAAAAGAAATGAGAATATGCTAGTTATTAATTCTTATAATTAAGCGCATTATATGCTTAGCAAATATTACAGAAATAAAATTACACTGCGATGTGATTAGTTCAAATTAGGTGAGATTGATCAATTAAAAGCATCATTCTGTTCTATGAACAAATTTTTCCTAATACTCCTTTTCTCGGGTCATCCTTTGAATCTCCGAGATAAAAAAATTTTTAGATTAGAACAATAAAAGATTTTAAATTTGATAAACTATTCCCAACAGGTGGTTTAGATTTCACGGATGAATGGTTCAAATCAACAAATGAAATCTCAAGCATGACAATTGGCGGAAGTGAGGAAGTGACACCTATAGTTAATCCTGCACAAGGTGCAATTTCAGCTCGCTTTATATAAATCCCCATTGGATATTTACAGATTTAGCGATACTGAAATCCAAAGTCAATTACTATAATTTTCTTTCACTGTTAGCTAAAGCTAAGACCTGTATCTTTTTATCATTTTGTTTTATATTTCGAAATTGGTATAAATCCAAATAAACTTTCTTTCGCGTCTCATTCAAATAGATGTGTATATTTCTATTTATTCAAGTTCTCTGTTCAATTCCATTACCAAAGTGTTAATGAGAATTAATTCGACCAATAAATGGACAGCGAAACATGAGGTTCATTGGATTAATCCAATAAGCAGTTAAAACTACGGGGTACTCTATAGGTCAGTATATTACTGATGATGAATATATTCTTGAACCAAGTGTGAAAACAACGTACTATGATGTTGAAATGATGAAAAGTGTAGGGAATGACTTAATCATTATAGAAAAGAATGAGAATGAAGACAGAAAAAAATAACACAACGAGTTTATAATATTTGAAAATTAATATCTAGAAATGACCAAAATTTAAATCCATTCATAAATAATCATTGAAAATGTAAAAAATTGAAATCAATTTTTATAATGAAATCAACATTTTTTGTTTTCAATTAAAGATATTATTTGTTCTCTCAACCGGAAATTTTCGTTTTCAAGCCTTATATGAAAATTCAACGTTAGTCAAAACTTAATATAATTTTAGAGATTTTATCGTGCAACTTATTAGAGAATTTAGCAAAAATTTTACAAATTTGGTTGCTTCTGTGCGATAAATTAAACGACCCCCCAAAAAGGCGGAAATCTGTGTTATGTTAATATCCATAAAAGGTTTATATTCATCGATCCTTCAATATTCAATATACCTATAAAGGTATACGGTATAGGATATCGCCAAACAAATGCATGTCAATGCCTCAACCCTCAATCATCATCATGTACAGCACATACAATTGGAGAACAAATACATCAAATGGCAAAATCAACAAACTGCATCCTGCAAATACATGCATGGTTGAACAGTTTGCGAGATGAACAATGGTGACGAGACATGTGGCAAATTTATATTTGCATATAAATGATACCGAACCTATGTTTGAAGTCTTTTCAAATGAATATTGTTGCATCTATAGATCTCAACCAAGCTAAAATAAATTTTAAAAAGCCTGAATAGATCGAAGAAACAAATCAAGGAGCTGAATGTGTTAAATTATTCATGAGATCTCGCTTCGAATGTCATAAGATACAAAATCGTTAGAAAAGAAAAAAATGCAGGGGATCTTTTCGTAAAAAAATTTTGCCGGCCGACTTTGAAAATATTATTTCAATACTCATTAGCAAGCTCTCCTCCAAGGCGAAAGTTTTGAGACCAAAATTAGTATAGTGGAAAGTATAATCTGTTATGAGTGATACAACCTTTCATCGCTACAATTGTTCATTCTGCCATCCAATTTAAAATTTATCTTACTATAAAATATCTTTGAAGGTTTATTTAACAAAAATAGACCTACTGTAATCGTCTTGGTGAATTTATCTGATAAAAGAGTGATTTCCATATTCACTAAATGATCATTCGGTTTCTGATTAATGAGCAACTGTCCAGTTTGACGATCAATATCAGCCCACTGCATACTATTCATATGCTGTTCATTTTTAAACGAAGTTATAAAATATTCAACTGTAGCACCAGTTTTCGCTATCACAGTACCAAACACTGTGCCAGGTTTAATATTTTGATTAAGCCGATACTGCTTCTTGAATTCGACTGGTGCTTCTAACTTTGGATTATTTGGGATCAAAATGTAATGAAGTTCAGTGATTCTCCTCAATTTATCGTTTTTTTCAAATCTAAAATAATTTTTTACTGAAAAACAATTAGAAAGAAAAGTAATTGATAGATAAAGAAAAATTCAGAAGACCTGTCACATTTATTTACGCAACTTAACTCAATTCTACGTCTCTTATGATTATGTACTTACCCACTGTTACTGTTTCGATCGTAAACTAACACCGAAAAGTATTTCGGATCACCTATGAAAGGTCTAACTGTGAAACCATTATCGGTCATCTCCGAAATAATTTTTTCACTTCTCGTAACTTTATAACCAATTGTTCCATTTAGACCAGCATCCTTGTCTGAACAATTCCATGGCACGAATAATGACTCAGATCCAATCAATATTGCTTTAGGTCCAAAGCATTCTGGCGAATTATCATTTTCATCATCCACTTGAATCGAAATGACCCTTGACTTTAACCTATGACTTTCAGCAATAATTAGACGGTAAAAGCTGATTTCTTCACGATTTAGCACTTCTACACAAATTAAATTTCGTCCCTGAAGACGAAATGCTTTTCCGGGTGGTATTTGGCGTAACAGTTGCAAATCTTTTCCCAATGTTTCAATTTTGCCACATAATTCATCAACATCATTGTTTTCCTGAAAATATTTAACTGATGGAAGATTGAGAATATTTTGATAGAAATTTTAAATCCCATCAGAAATATCACATAGGAGAATCGAATAAACAAAAAGAGTTGCGATAAAGAAATAAATAGTCAAAGATTAAGACCTGAACATGAATTGTAATTGCATCTCTGCCAGAATTACCATTTCTTTCATTTACTACCAAAACTCCAAAAGTTACACTATTAGAAGTTGATGTCGTTTCAGCTTTAATTACTAATTCAATTCGTTCGCCAATATATGCATCCAGACGTTTTGTTAAAAATATGCTCCCATCAATAGAATCAATCCAAAATAATTCGACATTGCTATGAGTACGGTCAGTCGAATGATCATAACTTAGTGAATATAATATTTCTGCTTCGCATGCAACAGCATGTATTTGAGTAATGATTTGTCCAAGCAAGCTATCATCAATTTCAATGTCAGTATTTGGATAACTTGTAAAATTAGGTGTACAATCTTTTTCTCTATCACTATGAATGAAAACGAATATAGCGCTAGAAAGTTGAGGAATGCCTTTATCTGTTGCTATCACGGTGACATTATAAATGTGATTTGATACAAGAGGACTAATGCGTGTAATATCACCGGTGTTTTCATTAATCTGAAAATGGCAAGCATTTTAGATCAGGAAAACGTTGAAATCAAAATTTGGCCAGTCATAAAGTCAAGTTCAAACTCGAGTCGGTTTAATCTCACAAGTCCATAAAGTTAAATATGAATCGGAAATGATTAGAAAATGAAACAAATATTGAAAGAACAACTAATGGAAGCATAATTTAAATAATTTTTTAAAGTTTTAACTGATGAAATAACCTTAAATGGGATACATTTCTGTTTCAGTTTGTATTTAACTTCACCATTTAGTGTAGAATCCAAATCTCGTGCTAATACTCTGCCGATGAAATTGTCGTCTGCACTTGGCGAGGTGTTAAAATGATAAAATTCCTGCTCCCAGTCTGGTACGTTATCATTTGAATCTTCTACTTCAATCACTACCATACATACTGTTTTCAGCAATCCTCCATCCGTAACAATTACGGTTAAATTGTGAAATTGAGCCGATTCGAAATCCAACATAAGTAATGCTCGAATCTGATGTTTTATCATTAAAATTCCAGAAACTCTTTAATCTAATGAAAATGTATAAAAGTCTATTTTTGAAATTTCAGGCTATAATTCTTTAAATTCTCATAGAAAATGACGGTGACCCTAAAAAAGACAAATTTACTGTAATAAATTAATTAATCAATAAGAAAAACACACAATTCCAGTGTGTTGATCAATATGGAATATTTTCTTGCTGTCATCTGCTAGTTCATAAAACAATATTCCATTTGACCCGCTGTCATCGTCTATTCCGTTGAAAAGCCCGACAATTGCACCAGGAATGTTATTTTCAGCAATAATGAATTTATTATTCCTGGGACATTGCGGTGAATTATCATTGCTATCCTATAATTGTGAATTTTTCTTAAGCAAATGAGCTATTACTTATATTTGAAAATTTTTTCTGTTTGAAATGCAATTTATTTGAAAAGCTCTTATTCTCGCCTGATTTATTTTCCAACTTTAAAGCATTTCCGATTTCAACGAATTACTTTGCTATTCAAAACGGAAATTTGTGTCTATTTTTTATCAAATCCAGAAAATTTTATTCAGAGAAAAAACTCTAATGAGTTAAATTTTACCTCAACATAAAGCTGAAGTAGGAATTCGTGTTTGTTCGGAATTGAATTTATATCTAAACTGAAAGCGGTAACAGAAATTGGTAGATAACTCATAATTTCATAATCGATCTTTGATGCAACGAAAACTTCACCGGATGGAAGAATTTGAATTGGATAGTTTTTCGTAATTCCAAATGTTCGGAATTCAAAACGTAAGGTTACATTTTTAGGTGATAAACTTGTTATAATTGTTCCCAAAGGTATATTTTCGGGTATCGATAATGTAATTGTTGGGGGAAATGAATGGATCTGAAAGAAAAATCATCTCTTTTAACTCAAACTAAACTTACAAACTTACAAACTTAAGAAAACTTACAAAGAATTTATCACTAGCTTAGAGTAATGAAGATAAGTGAAATTAAAAGATTTATACCAATACAAGAAGAAAATGTATAAAAGATATGGAGGTGCTGCTCCTTAATATCCAATTCACTATTAATTAATAAGCAACAAATTTCCGTGATAATTTCGGAATTCATAAATACAAGTGAAAATTTTAAGTTGGGAGCCTAACTCATAATTAACCAGAGAAAAGCTTATCTATTCCGTATAAATTTGCTTTTAGTTAATTAAACAAATGCAGCATGCTTCTAACTGTACCACTGACAGTCGTAGTAAAAAGATAATGCAATAATCGATAATGAGAAATTTGATGAAATTATAATTGTTTTACGATGAAGAAAAATTAAATCGAAAATACCATTCAGTTTCCGGAAGAACTTACTCTTTCATTTTCTTTAATTTCTACCACAACTCTGATTGCACTATGTCTTGATTGCTCACCGCCATCAGTTGCCATCACATGAAACTGCAACTGATTGAATCCACTAGGAAATTTCATCAGTCGTATAATGCCCGTCTTTGAATCAATGCCGAAAAAGCTACTGTTGAGAGTGTATGTGATTTGACCGTTGTGACCATCGTCTGGATCATGACATCGTAATCGAAATAATTCTGCACCAATTCCTAATCGGCGAGAATCAATAACAAACTGAGCTGTTCCATTAAGTTCAAAGATCGGGGAATTGTCATTTTCATCAAGAATGTTTAATGTTCCTTCGTGCATCCCAGTTGACCATTCACTATCCGCATAAACTGTGAAACCAATTTTAGGCTCCACTTCACGATCAAATGAACGACGAGCACGTAATTCACCCGTCAATTCATTGATTAGCAAATCAGTTGTATTGATACGATAACGAATACTTTTCTATAATTTTCTTTATTGAAATAAATTTTTTAAATCTGGATTATGCTAAATTTCCTCACATCAAATATATTACAATCAATTCATTCATTCAGCATACAAAAATGTATGCTCATAACTGAACTTTAATAGACAAGAAGTCTAACTACTGAGATTTAAATTAATTAATTATAATTATCAAAGTGGTAGGACAAGTTTTAAAATAACTCACAAGTGATGGATACACAGAAAATACGGCTAAGATTTTTTCTGGTGATGAATTCTCGCTGATTTCAATGGACCAATTGTTCACTGTGGTAAATTTGGGCACTTGTAGCATATTGTCCAGCAGCCATATATGTACAGTAGCATTGTTGCGCGATCTACGACCACCATTGTCTTTTGCTCCAACAATAACCTAATGAAACATGGTTTCTGTATTTCCTGACTGATTACACTATTCGATATGGTATGTTAAATATTAAAAAACTCGAGGAAAGAAACGAGTAAAAGCACTAACTTCCACTTTTCTTTCAAAATTAAGCAAATCAGCATGTATGGCCAAATGTATTTTTCCAGTTATATGATCTAAAACCAAAAAACTCGGGACAGAATAATAAAATAAGTATGATATTTGAGCAAATTTTGGACTATCGCCATCAAATGCCTTCAGCTGTAGGAGATGAGTACCAGGTGAATCGCCTCGTACGATGTAGCCATGATACTCAAGCTGAGCGAAATATGGATCATTGTCGTTTACATCCTGAAAATAGATTAGAACATGGTCTATTAATAATACTGATGTTTATACTAAAGCTTCAACAATTTTTGACTTTTCATTTATGTTTATTTTCAAAAATTAATGATCTTATTGGCTTCATTTGGTATTCATCGGTTTTTGAAAGGTTAAATTCATAATTAAAAAACAAAGATCATGTAAAAGTTTGAGGGATTTGATATTAAGATTAATGTGAGAAAGGTACGAAAAAAGAACGGACTAAAACATAGATGATAAGGAGAGCTGAAGAACTCTGCGGAGGATTGCCATGATCGGTTGCTGTTATAGTAATTTTATGTTCCTTTTTGGTTTCTCGGTCAAGCTTTGAACGTAATAATATTTCTCCAGAAGATTCTTTTATCATAAATATTTGTTCTTGAGAAGAACCTTCTATGCTATACGAAATCTCACGATTAATTTCATGATCCTGAATATCAATTAACATTAATAAATCGAGAAAGGAATTTTTTTTGAAAAAGGATTTTTCAAAAAAATTTCTACGTAACAATCCTCCAATAATTTAAACGATATTTCTAATACTATTGCTTAAAGATTTCATTTGACAGATTAATCTAACAGAAGAAATCTCACATCATCAGTTGCAAAAACTTTGGAGATGACGGTAAGTGGTGGAGTATCTTCTGATACTTTAACCTCATAAAAAGGAGAGGAAAATTGCGGTTTGTGATCATTCACATCAATAATCGTCACTTCAATCGTGCAGATCGAAAATTTATCGCTGGGTGCTGCTTTTCTTACTATTATTTCAAATTCATAATTCCATTTCGTATGATTTGGCCATGCTTCGGAAAGTGTCACGATGCCTATCAATTATTTCGATCAACTCTCTTCGATAATTGAAGTGTTTTAATCCGCACTTACTATTTTTATTTTTCATTTTTTTATTTTGCTGTTCATTTAGTAACAAACACAGAAAAGCAGTGTTTTTCTTACCAAAATATTTACCACTCGAAGTCTAATGCTTGGCTTATCAGTTTTATATTTCTTATTGAATTTTAAGAGGAAATAAAAAGAGAAAAAATTGGATAATAATTTATTTACTTACTTATATTTTATTGTATTTATCTATCATCGCGACATAACAAGCAATAAGAAAGCAGGAAAACAGAAAAGTTCAATCAAAATTTTACCTGTATTTTCGCCGATCAAAAAAAGTTCATCATTTTTGTTATTTTCAATGATCGAAAAATATAAATTTTCCTCAGCAAAAGTTCGAACTGCCGCAACAAATGACCCAATTGGTGAATTTTCAAAAATGCTAACTTTTATGAATTCTTCTTCAAGTACTGGAACGGTATCATTTAATTTCACAACATAAACCTAAAAGTGAATAAATCAGCTTTCCTAATTCTAATATCTCATTCACTTGCAATCTTTTGAAGAAAGAATCCCTTTAGTCCCCTCTTTTCTTGTGTCATCAAGACGAAGAAATTTTGCTTTGGTTTGAATAATTACAAAGATATTGACCTTTAGATCGCTCTCCACAGAACGTGGTGGCACGCCATCATCTATCGCGCAAAATTTCAGCAAAAATTCCTCGATCGGCTTATCTACTAGTCGGTTTTGTCGTAAAACAGCGTAATTTTTGCCACTTTCTAATCGGAAATAATTTTCATTGTTACCACTAGTTATAGATATCCGAACATTTTGCCCATAATCACGATCATTTGCTGTTATCACAGCAACTGTTGACCCTATAGATGTTTTTGAACTTATCGATGCAAATTCCGAACCGATGGGATAAATCCTGCAATGTGGCTAAATTCGAAGTAGAACTAAGGAGATTTTATAATAGTAATAAAAACTTGAGACTAATTACCTGAAATTAATTTCGGGATCATTCAAATTGATATCTGTGATATGTACGTAAATCAAAGTACGACCAGTTAATTTTGGTTCACCTTGATCTTCTGCTTCTACCGTCAAAACACAAATTCCTGGGCAGTCAGGCAAACAGTCGTTTTCTGAGCAATTCAGTATTGTATACTGCAAAGCTAATTTTGTTTTATATTTTCGATTCAATTTCCTTTTGCTGATTCGGAAAAACATATGCAAAATTTAATACATCAGAGGAGCGGTTGGAACTTTGAATTTCTTCAAACAAATCGGATTAAGCGATATTGAAGCGGAGGAGAGCAAATGAATTATTGTTCAAGATTTTTGCTGTATTACAGACTTTTGAAAATTATTATGTAATTCCTTAGTGTTAGTGCATTATATATGCAAATATAGTTTATCTGATTGATTTATCAAACTTAGGTTTTCTTCGTACACTGAAATGTTATCCATAAAACGTCCAGTTCGGTCTGTATATTTTTAAGTTATTTTCTTCACCTGAACAGTTATTGCACCTGTCTCGCTATCAATCCGGAAGTATTGGGAAGGATTTGTTGTAAGATGATAGCTGATACAACCGTTATCACCAGCATCTGCATCGGAAGCCTCAACCCGCAATAATGTGACATCAGATAAGACCGAACCATTCAGATGAACATCGTAACGTTGTCGATGAAATGTTGGTGGATTGTCATTTGCATCTAATATGTTTACATAGACTATGCAATAACCTGAGCTGAAAAAATCTAATCTTTGCACTAACTATATAAATTACTAAATGAGAAATGGATGGAAAATGTTTTATTAATGAAACAAAAACATTTTCCTCAATGCTCGGGAGGAATAAATCAACAAACACATTGAGTTACTCAGAAATCAAGAAAATCTAAAGTGTGATGATAAGCGCATAAATTAGAATCATAAAATTGAAAGCTGAACAATAACCGAGGTGGATTGCCTCCATCATATGCAGAAACATTGAGAATGAATAGATCTTTCATTTCACGATCTAAATTTGCTAATAATTCTAGTAGTAAGACATCTCCATCAGTACTATTTGAAGACTGTATTAATGTGAAAAATCCTTCTCCATCCTGAAAAAAATCCTCTCAATTTATGAATTTTTCAGAAATTCAATAATCTTTTTCAAAAAACACCGACTTCGAGCTTGTAGTTAGCAATTGTGCCGTTTTCAGCTAAATCCGGATCGTTTGCTGGCTGTAACCGTATTCGGCTACCGATAACTGCTGACTCGACAATTGAAACATTCTAAATTATAAATGAAATAGTTGAAATTAAAAAGAAAACTTTGTCTGAAAGGATATCAGTGAAAAGTTTTTTCACTCAAATGTAAAAAAGTCTTTTAAGTTTGATTGTCCTAATATTCGCGGAAATCGGCTTGATTTTTACTGAGTTGTATTCAGAGAGCAGTACTATTCAGACTTTCGGAAAATAAATAATATGGAAATTAAATATGCACCATAAATTCATGAATTCTGGACACCTGTGCAATAATCCATTGTCAAACCCGTCATCTTATGCATTTTCATTCTCCCTAATTATCTCTGTTTCAGATACTAACAATTATGAGAGATCTCAGTTGTGCTGATGAAGTAAAATCTATAATTACCGCTTCCGATAAATGATCCTTCTCTAACTTACATTACCATTCATAAATTTATTCTGCAGAAAGCGATTTATTCATAACATTTCCCTGCTCTTTAATTATGCAAAATTTTCATGACATACCAAATTAAAATCATTTTGACAGTGCTAGAAAGTCAAAGCGATTCAATTTGATATTTGATAGAACGTGCTGCTAAATTTTATGAAATAATTACTAAAGTGTAGTCATTCATTGTTCTAATTGTGCAAAAATTGAAAAATCAATAAGCATTGTTGAAGCTTTTTAAAAATTTCTAATTTTGAAATATATCGATTTTCCTGAGTGAAAGCTCAGAATCGACTACTGATTATTTTTTAATTCCTATTAAAAGATCAGTTTTTTTCTAATTCAATACCATGATTTTTTTGCGATTCAAAAATTTTCATAATTATGGCTTTTTTTGCGATTCAAAAATTTTCATAATTATGGCTTTTTTTGCGATTTAAAAATTTTCATAATTATGGCTAATTAAAAATTACCAAAATAATGATTAAGAGCCATTTGTCTACTCTTTAGATTTCAATTAATAGCGACGCATGGCATATTGTGATCTTCTCTGAATGCGGAAATAATAAATTTATGGTTTTATGCGCTAGTAACTTAAACCAACCATATATTTTGAAGGGAACATCGGACTGTTATCATTAATATCGAGCACATTGATTCGAACCGCAATAATTGAAGTCGGTTCGGCAATTAAAATCAAAATAATTGTTCCATTGGGTGATATTGTCTCTCGGTTCAATGATGCAGAAACATAAACTTCACCAGTTTGAAGATCTACCGATGCAAACTGATTGTGGCCATTCAGTCGATAACTGAGGTTTGATTCCAATGTAATTTTACCGATTAATGTGCCTTTCGGAATATCTGCAAAATGCAGTGCGACGAGAAGTAAAAAGTTGAAACGTCAAATTCAATTTCAGCTTTATTGTTGAGTCTGCTAACATATGATTAATAATTATTCATTTCTCAGGTTTCCATTAAAATTATTAATGCAGATAGCATATCTATGAGACAAGATAAATAGCTAATAATGGTGAAAACTGCTGCAGCAATCAGTGCGTTTGTATGAAGCTGCGTTTTTATTTCATTCTCTAAAAGGAAAAAAAAAATCATACCCTCTGGAACTTCGAAGTCGAAATTTCGTTCTGAGAATAATCGAATGGGAATGATAAGATAGTAGAGGAAGGATATTTGAAGAGCATATCGCATTCCACACACTCAATTGGCATTAACACTTTATATCGAAATACATAAAAAGCACAGCGGAACAGATTATAAAATATAAATCTCACTGACAAAAGGTGTTGAGAATTCGTAGTCGGATAATTAAACGATTTAACGAAGACAGTCATTCGAGAAAGACACATTTCCTTATTTTCTTTTACTTCCCTTATATCAACGAGAATTGACAACGGAATAAAAAAATTTGAAATTTCGAGTGAACGAATCATTTGTAATTGAAAATTTAATAGTAATTATTAAAACGGAGTGTGAAACACTGGAAATTGTAGAACCTAACGTGTAAAAATATGGATAAGAAGTTTTCAGAATAAAAAATTGTTATTACTAATTGATTAAGAGTTACTCAAAGCGGCCATATCCAGTGAATCATTCGAAGATGCAATTGCAAATTACTATCAAATGATATTTTTCGAAAAAAAAGAAGTGAATTCCCGTTTGAGGATGAGTAATTTGCGAGAAAACGATCATATCTAGTACAAATTCTTTTATTGATATTGGAAATTGACCTTCACTTTCTTATCTCACAGATTTTTTTGTAATCTTACTTCTCCTTAATTATGTTCAATATATAAAGTGATAAATAAAACATTAATTGATTATAATTTTTCGATTTAATTTCTTGTTAAAAGCAGAAAAGAATGAAAAAAAGAGTGAGCCAAACAAACTTTCTGATATTGGAACACAAATCTTGCTTTCATAAGTTAATAGACAAAATGGCATATTTATGTTTTTTTCTGAATGAGGAAAGTACGACAGGGTGTGATCGACGATTGGCGACAGATAGACAGATGTCCATTCTGACGTCCAGATGTAATCTAATCGCATGAGCATCAACGAACCCAAATGACGTGTCAGTGGAGACCACTTTAAATTAGTGAAGGATGAAAATTGAAATCGTATAATTTTAACAAAAAATTACTCTAGCGAAGCAGATTTGCAAAATGAGTCACAGCGCGGCTGTCACAAAATAATGATCGAAGCATTTAAAATGAAATAATCAACTAATTAGTAACAATTATAATGGCTTTATTGTTTATGGTGTAATAATTTTTCTTAAAAAATCACCTGAAGAATGAAATGACATTAATCTCTGCATTTAATCGGCTTATTGGAATTGATAAGGAATGATAACATATCGTAGTTTAATTCTTTACCTATCTATTACTACAAACAATATTTGAAGTGAATGTGAAGTGAAAAAAAATTTTGTTTCACAAGGTAGACTGATTCCGAACACTGATACGCGGGTAAGCTGGGACGGATCTCAAATAGGTGACCATTGGGAGTGGTGCATTTCTCATTCATAACAGATGTCCTTTCTCTAGCTGTTAACAGAGGCAACTTTGCATAGATGGAAAGTAAAAGAGAAATGTCACTTGCAAAGATGACCTTCGAACCGCTGCGTGGACGCAGTACGAAATATTTCCGGTGGTGAGCGCTCCAGATGCTGATAATACTCAATCCACATGGGAAAACTTACGCAAGGATAGATTTTCGTGAAAATTGAAAAAGTAGAACTTGTTGAATTTCTCAAGAGCACTACAAAGTATGCACTACGCACATCTTAATTCATCATCGCAGAACCTCGATAATTTTCGCTCTCCAGTTATTTTATAAGTCTAATTCGACATCTTATTATCATCAGTATGAAAAACTGTTGTTAAAATAATCTCAAAAATGAGGGCGCAAAAGGTTTGTAATAAAGTTTATTTACACAGAAGATTAGCTTCCAGGTTCACCTCCACAAATGATAATTTTCAGGATTGCTATTAATTTTGCTGATAGATAATAGCTGCTTAATTTGCGTATTACCCAATGAATTCCAAAAATTGTAATGATTCACTTTGCAAATATAAAATATTATATTTAATTAAATTTAATTCTTTAGTTTACAACGGAACATGTAACGTAATGTTCTGCAGTTTGATTTGTATTTTAACACTCATTTTTCTACTTCTTCTCAATGAAATGTTAGCATCATTTAGTGGCTTTTGTTATATCAGTGTGCAATTTCCCACTTTTTAAAAAATTTTTGTTATAGTCTCATATTGCTTTATTCAACAACATTGCTTTACTAATGTAGACAGAACAGTTCAAAAAGCGCAAAAATGGAACTTCATCTTGAAACGGTGCAGAAAAATGGAAATTTTTTTAATTCCTTGGAATAAAAGGAGAACAACGAAAGTAAACTTGACAGTTTCGTTGATTTACAGTTACAGGTGGTTCAATAAAATTTAAAAGTTTCATGACAAAAAGGAACGTAGAAATGACATTGCATCACTTTCATTGGATTAATCTTTCTGTTGTTGTTTGAGTTGTCAGTTCGCTCCAATGATTCAACAAATCCCAAGGACGAAACCCGAATTTTTTTTCTTCTGTAGAATGTCTTTTCTTCAAACAGAAAAAAAATTGCCGACAACAATATGAAAAGAGGAAAGTTACCCATAAAGGAAAACGTTGGCAATTTTCAATCAAAAATAACTCTTACAACAAAATTTTCCTTCAATTTCTATACTTTTCATCAATCTTTCATGATAATGAATCCTATTCACACTATCACTATTATCAGTTATCTATGATGAATTTAGAGAGCAATATATAAATAGGAACAGAGACTGAAATAAGCATATACAATGTTATGTTGGTTCATTGTGGTTGTGCATGCTTTTCCTGTAATAATTTTCAGTATGATTTCATCCTATCGACCTGAAATGGATCTCCCTGCTTTGGTATTGTTATTTATTTTCTTTGTTCGCATTCAATTCAAGAATTGCTTTACATTTAGGATATTCAGCGGACAGGAAGAAAAAATAAAGTATACAGTGAGTTACAATTGATCTTCATTTTTTGGTAAAATGCACTATTGAATTAAATAAGTCTTTGTGAACTTTAAGATAAGCATCTATACCAAGTATGAAAGTGGAAATGTTAACTTTCGTTACAATCATTTTGAAAACGATTGCCTACAAAAGCCAATTTGAGAGTTTAAGTAAGTGATATCATATCATAAGGTTGACAACCTGAATGACTACCAAAATCACTGTTACATTATAAACAAATACGAATTCTTTCCATATCATAAATCTTGAGAATTCTTTCAGATGACGATTTTTTTTAAACTACGAATTTTCAAGTTCTTAAATATGCAGAGAATCAATATTATTGTAGCTCGAGAAATTCCATTTATAAGCTGTCATCAAATTGCAAACAATTTATTAAATTTGCAGCTTTTAACTTTTTAAAATTATATTACAAGTCTTGATGAGAAGAAGCAGTTAAAAATAAAATTTAAATGGGGGTAATAGTGTCTCATTTTGACTTGAATCGTGGAATATCAGTAAAGTAATATATTACTTTCTTTTCCGTAAGTATACCATATATTAGCGAACTTCTCAACAAATTTTTATCTTCTTATATAATTTCTTTGAAATATCTTTGCAAGCACAATTTTATAATCCGCAAATCGGATAGACGTTTGTTCACGAATTATCACGACGTATGTGAGAGGGGTAGAAGATATGAGGAGTTAAAGGTCAAGCTCTTCATTCGATAATGTCATTTTATGAGTTCTCATAAGAGCTACACAATTCATTGCTTCCGGGAAATCTCGGACGTATTGTTAAATACTGCATTGCAGACTTTCATTGTTTGTTTAAAATGTTGCTTTATCATCAAGATACTGAAGAGAGATTGTGAGAGATAATAAGCAAGTAAAATCTGTTGATATCATCATTCATGGCAAGATGAAGATTATCTAATAGTCGATGTAAAAAATATCCTTTAACCAGATAATTATC
This sequence comes from Cruorifilaria tuberocauda, assembly GCA_013365365.1. NCBI lineage: Eukaryota > Metazoa > Nematoda > Chromadorea > Rhabditida > Onchocercidae > Cruorifilaria > Cruorifilaria tuberocauda. The sequence goes on along the minus strand of JABVXU010000093.1, from coordinate 89,999 downwards.
ATTGTCAAATGAATGATGGGAAAAGAGAAAATAAACGGATCTAGATGGCTCAACAAGGTATCTTAGATGTGTGCCAGATACTTTTTGATATTATTTTCATTTATCCTAACATGCTTCATTTTTTAACCGCATCGAGTTCCAAAGTGTATTACTTTTAATGAAGTAAATTGTGATCTTGATTTTATCACAGTTAAAACTTTTAATATATCTTCTATTTCATTCATTAGTTGATGAGTTACAACTTTATGTTCAACTTCTTTATTAAATTTAATACTTGCAAGCTTATCAATAATTAGCTTAGAAGTTTTATAACCAATATCCATGCTAATTAACAGCTCCTCTAGCTCATCTAGAAGCAACTGGTGCTATAAGCAATCGAACAACTCCATCATGTGCTGCATTCACTGATATCGAACGCTTAATTGGTGAAAAACCATATTTCCTTGAATCCACATAATCTCCGAAAAAATTCTCCGACCGTTATAGGCGCAAAAATCTGTGCCGAGAATTGAAGGAGAATTCTTTTTTTGCGTGTAACAAGGACGGTAAATTTCTATGCAACTAACGAACGTGAAGATGCAAAGCGATTGACTGGTAGGAAATTTGATGATTCAGCACAATCAGATAATCAGAAATGGTACAGTTCGGTACAACCGATACAATCAGAAATGAAGCGTTGAAATGAAATGAAGTCCTTCAAAGCTATCAGTGCTGATGGTGACAAGCCAAAAGTTCAAGCAGAAATACAAAGGTGAGATAAAAAAATCTATTTCTTCCATGGTTTTGGGAAAAATGAAGGAAACAACTGGTCATGCATTTATTAGACATTCTATAAAGGTACACTTCGTCTTTATTTTTTTTTAAATTGTCAGATAGCTAAACACAGATAGCATGCACACGTTTCATTTTCGATTTATTGCGCTTTCTTTCCACTGGAAAGCATACCTTCTTCGAAAACTTGCATAATTCTCGTTTGCTAACCTTTCTTATTATTAAAAAAAAATTAAAATCATAAAAAGTCGCTGTCTGAAACAAATTTCTAATGAGAGTTCTGGGAACTCACAAGATGATATCGCGAATTTCCTCGTGAAATCTTTTCGTAGTACACTGCAATAAGTATGCAAGCATATTTCAATCGTTGAAATAGACAAGCAACTAGGCTTGGACATCGAATCATCAATACAACCGACTACTATTGCTATTCCTTAAGTTCTGAATAAAAAGGCATCCCTCAAATAATCTTTATTGAAATTGTCTAACTGACCGAAATTCAATTTTGAAGATTTTTTTATGTAACACTAAAGTAGAATTCGATTGGAAAACTTTATTTTCTATATATTTGATTCGATAGGCCGTGGCAAGCATACGTACTGATTCCTGATCTTGGTGGAGACACTTTTGACGTATCAATTTTGACTGTTTTTGAAGTGAAATCAACCGCTAGAGGTGGCTCATCTTGGGGGATTACGATTTAGATTTCGTGCTATTTTTCGCATTGTTCTCTCTCAGATTTGGCCGAAAACATGATAAAACACAAATTCCAATAGATTCAGCGATGAAAATATAAAATACAATATTAAACTATAAAAATATAAAATACAGCATTGAACTATAAAAATACAGTATTGAATAACTACATGATACTAAATAAGTCTACAATCTAGAAAATAGAACAGTTTCAAGTGAAAATTTCCGTGTGGTAATCACTCCACCACTGAATTTAACGAAAGAAAGAAGATTTAACGATCAATCTCTGAGCATTACATCCAAGGCAAAAGTTCATGAAATACTAATATAGAAGTTTGCTACTCGGTTTATGCACAACATGTGACAATATTTGCACAGAGTAGATCTTTCCTAATGATAAGCGATCTGTTTATGTCCGCCATCGAAATGGTTCACTCTTTGAGGGTAGTGATTTATAGACTAGTATCATTCTGCCCGTTTAGAGGAGCTTTGTACTGATCTGTTACGTTCAACTATAGATCCCTTGAGAAGCATTATGTGATGCTAAAATGGATAAAGCTTAATGCATGGTATTGTTTTGGTTGACGGTTTAACTCGTATCCCAGAAGTTCTAAAATTGCTCTCAATTTTTTTTCTGGCAAGGAAATGAACAAAATATTGATTCCGATAACAACACATTATTATTTGTTAGCACGTTGCGGAATGAAGATATAACGAAGAACACTTTCCCTTTTCTGTCGATACTAAAATTTACAGGCTATAGCTTAGAGGGCTACAGTACACGCAGCTATTCTTTTTGGTGATGAGTCGAAAGCCGTACGAGTCTATTACTATTCGGCGTCGCACCGCTTTTACCTAAACGAAACAGTAGGAGGTGGTGTGATTGCTTTATCATAATCTAAAACATTGCAGACATGCATACCATTCCGATAATCAGCCGGGAGTCTTGATCCAGTTTGCCGACTTTTATTTAATTATATATTTTAAATTAAGTGCAAATTCTTCCTCCGAAAATTTGGAGAGCAAACTGAATTGAATTCCATCCGCTGTTCCCAGTGTTCGGCAAATTGAAGTTAAATTTGATTTGATGCAAACAGTGTTCTGAATGTTATTAACAAAAAAAAGCCATTTAATGAAGAAAGAAATCGAAAGAAGTCAAAAATACAAGGCTGAAGGCGAAGTGCAGAAAAATTACACATTCGCGAAAAATACTTTAGAATCGTAGTCTTCAATATGAAGAAACAATTGAGGATGAGTAAATGACGAAGAAGATAGGGAATCCTGCAAGATTTGCTGTATTAGAAAGTCCAGTATCAATCGATGATCTGTTTTAATACTTTGTGAAATACGGCAATAAACCAGTTTTTCTCAAGTAGAGTTCTTACAGTTAGAAGATTTTTGCAGATGATCGCGGAGAAATTGAAAAAAGATGTAACGAAGTAATAAAATATTGAATGGTAATCAGACGAAGAAAAGAAAGAATTTAAATATCAACAAGAGGAACCCTATGCAGCCCAATTCCCAGTATGTATCAGAGCGCCGATAGAGGCATATGAATTTTTTATGATAAAATTCAGCCAAATTTTAAAATACACTGCGTGTTGAAATTTAGCTGACTTTTTATTAATCATCACTCAAATGTTATTTCAGCATGAAAATATCAAGAAAGTCTAAGATATAATTCTAAGAAAATACAATTCTAAATTTTTTGCTTCATGCTGCAAACAGTTCCAAAGATCAAGATCAAGCTACGATGCTAAGCGATTTTTCTGGTCTGGCATAACGATGATAATCCTCCATTAATAAAAAAGACACCGACATTACTTATCTGTTTCAGAAAGTCAGTCTCTACCATTGTGGAAAAGTAAAGTTAGCGTTGCAAATTCTGTATAAGACAAAAATTTAATTTTCTATCTATTCCAGGATGGAGGCTGTGCATCGACTCCACTGGAAGTGGACCAGCCGTTGAAGAAGTTGATTAGTGATATGTAAACTGTCAATAATATTAATGAATAGATTTTACAGATAGTTCTAATTTTTTACACGATCATAGAGAGATAAATCTACTAAATGAATGTTTGCTTCCAGTGGAACTATCTTTCGAAGTTTTAGGAATATGTATAACTTACGGTACAGCAACGAACACTTAGAAAACAAGTCGTATAGTTAGAACAGCTGTACGTGCATTTATCTAGTCTGAAGCTGCAAAACGAAAATGAATATTGTATAAATATGACAGAGGGAAATGGTAATTCAGAGAATTATGATGTCATAAGTTTGAGAGTTCAGTTCTCGAATTTGAATTCATTATACCCTGCTGGTTGATTTATATCGTATATTATTGAAAAGACCTGGGAAAAGAAGTGCAAATGAATTCAAGTACAACTACGAAAAGACAACCATATAGATCAAACCAGGTCAGATTTATTGAGTTTAAATGTATTCTGTTAATGTCATCACTCACTCCGCAATTTCGTTGTTCGTTTCGTGCATCACATTTCGTCATGAATATTCAAACTTGGAAGGTAAGATGATGTTCACACAAAGTACATTCATACTGTAAGCTTGCTCAAGACCTAATCATGGATTGCTTCTCATATTAATATAACATCTTCCCTAAGCATTCGATTTAAGAGTGAAATTTCAATTCCTAAGAAATCTCAGTGCATGCGGCGTGTCAAGAATGAATGTGCACCTATAGTTCAATTTCCATTTTCGATATTTACAAAAAAATTAACTGCTTGCGAATACCCCTCTAAAAATACCAATCACAGTGAAAAAATGATCCCTCCATTTCTTCCCCTTCCCTCCAATAATCAATGTTCCAGAATGTTCTCGATCTGCCGACCCCTCACAGCAATCCTAAACAGTTTCTAGAACATTCTCTCGTCCTCCATCTCTGTCTCATCTCTCATGCAATCACACCCTCATCCTTCGCTGCAGTCACTCATCGTCTTTGGTATACTGCTGGCATCATTCACACACTGCATTATCACAAGATACTCCCCGTCTATGCGCTCTCATTGCTTATCTTTCCAGAACATTCGATGTGTTCTACATATAAAGGAATTGAACGACCGCCACGCGTTAGTTTAGAGATTTTCAGGCGTACCGTTTGGCTGGTTGTATAGTGATTGGTCGGGTTTTGGGTAGCGAATGGGTGAGTATGGCATCGGGTAGCGTTTCTTCGACTTGTCCTGACATTTGCCTCTTGAACATGAATTTGCTACGTTTTAGGCGTATTGACACTTGATAGCTAAACACATCAAAATAGCAAATATGTCTAAGAATGCTATTGGCATCGATCTTGGAACCACGTACTCTTGCGTCGGTGTGTTCATGCACGGGAAGGTAGAAATTATTGCTAACGATCAAGGTTGTGATTGTTAATAATTTTTTTTTGAAATTTATTAACTTAACTGTACCTTCTCCGTATGTAGTCTTTTATAACAATATCAATCGTATATGGACATAACGATACAGGATTGTGCTGAGTATAATGCTGCACTCAATAAAATTTGTACTTGATGAACAAGTTGGAAAATTGACGCAAACACCGTGTTAAAAAAATGAAAAGAAAACGCAAAAGTGCTGTTTTTCAGTGGTTGCGAGACGTGCAATGACGAATATTATTAAAATTATTAAAATAACGAATATTATCTACGTCTACAACGTAGAGGGTGCATTTTTAATAATCGTCATTGCTGAAAAGAGATTTACTAATTATATGAACATGTGTTAATGCTATCATTTTTGTGCTCTGAATATCAAATGTGGCATTCTAGGCAATCGAACAACACCATCTTATGTGGCGTTTACTGACACTGAACGCCTTATTGGCGATGCAGCCAAAAATCAAGTCGCAATGAATCCACACAACACTGTTTTTGGTAAATTAGTGAATATCTTTTGCTTTAATGCCCGTATTTGTATGACGTAACGTAAGGCTATTGCTGTCAGTATTTGGTACGATCATATTATGTGATGTTTGCTAGTACTGAATGCTTTCTTGGCTTTGCAGTTCGAAATCACAGTTGTTGCAGTTGTTTAGAAAATGCTGTATAGCTTTTTATATAGATTGTGATTTCAGACGCTAAACGATTGATCGGTCGTAAGTTTGATGATGCATCAGTACAGTCAGATATGAAACACTGGCCATTTAAAGTGATGAACGCTGGTGGTGGTAAACCAAAAGTGCAGGTTGAATACAAGGGCGAGACAAAAACCTTTACGCCTGAAGAAATTTCGTCCATGGTTCTGGTGAAAATGAAGGAAACGGCTGAAGCATTCCTCGGTCATGCGGTTAAAGATGCTGTCATTACAGTTCCCGCCTATTTTAACGATTCACAGCGACAAGCAACTAAAGATTCTGGTGCAATTGCTGGTTTAAACGTCCTACGCATCATCAACGAACCAACAGCGGCTGCTATTGCTTATGGTTTAGATAAGAAGGTATATACATAATGCTTGAGAGTATATGTTGACAGCTGAAACTAATCTGACGGTATGAGTTCATCAACAAAATTGTATAGTTTTTTGGATTATAGGGTCATGGCGAACGAAACGTTCTCATCTTTGATCTTGGTGGCGGTACTTTTGATGTGTCAATCCTGACCATTGAGGACGGTATCTTCGAGGTTAAGTCCACTGCTGGCGACACTCATCTTGGGGGTGCGTTCATTTCATAAAATCAAATTTCTTCAAAAATATGCAATATGTATGAGTTGAGTTGAGTGTGTAAATTATGCAAATGGATATTATCAGGCGAGGATTTTGATAATCGTATGGTGAATCATTTCGTTGCGGAATTCAAGCGTAAGCATAAAAAAGATCTGGCATCCAACCCACGTGCGCTTCGTCGCTTGCGTACGGCGTGCGAAAGGGCAAAACGAACACTCTCTAGTTCATCTCAAGCGAGGTATTTTAGTAATCAATCCTTTACATGTCTTGGAAGTGAATGTTTTCCTTATGATGTTATAACAGACGGTTTCCCTTTCAGTATCGAGATTGATTCGTTGTTCGAGGGAATTGATTTCTATACCAATATTACGCGTGCCCGTTTTGAGGAACTGTGTGCTGATCTTTTCCGTTCAACCATGGATCCGGTTGAGAAGGCACTGCGTGACGCTAAGATGGACAAAGCGCAAGTCCACGATATTGTATTAGTAGGTGGATCAACACGTATTCCGAAAGTACAAAAGCTGTTATCAGATTTCTTTTCTGGTAAAGAGCTGAACAAAAGCATCAATCCAGATGAGGTAATTTATCACTTAGCCAGTTGGTTTTAGTGAATGAGATTTTGCAGTTATGAGATGAGGCGAACGAAATTTAGCGATATTAGCTATATATATTTAGCTGCATTAAAGTAACATATTGTAGGCCGTGGCATATGGTGCAGCAGTACAAGCAGCTATTCTTTCTGGTGATAAGTCGGAAGCTGTTCAAGACTTACTGTTACTGGACGTCGCACCCCTTTCACTTGGTATTGAAACAGCGGGAGGTGTTATGACTGCTCTTATCAAACGGAATACTACCATCCCCACAAAAACGTCTCAGACTTTTACAACTTACTCCGATAACCAACCTGGTGTCCTTATTCAGGTTTGCTTTTCTAATGTTTGTTTGTACGGAGACTACAATCACAATCACAGACTACAATCTACAACACTGTTAATTTCAGGTTTATGAAGGTGAGCGCGCTATGACTAAAGACAACAATTTGCTTGGCAAATTCGAATTGTCTGGAATTCCACCAGCTCCTCGCGGTGTTCCTCAAATTGAAGTTACTTTTGACATTGATGCAAATGGCATTCTGAATGTCTCTGCACAAGATAAATCTACAGGCAAACAAAACAAGATTACAATTACTAATGATAAGGGACGTTTGTCAAAGGATGAAATCGAACGGATGGTACAGGAAGCAGAGAAATACAAGGCAGATGATGAAGCACAGAAAGATCGTGTTGCAGCAAAGAATGCCCTCGAATCCTATGCATTTAATATGAAGCAGACAATTGAAGACGAAAAGGTATGAACTTTCATACGAACTTTAGCCAGATGCTTTCTGGTTCATCATTTTCATTTGATAGTGTGATTAGTCATTTTCTTTTTTAGCTGAAGGACAAAATATCGGAAGAAGACAAAAGGAAGATTCAAGAAAAATGCGATGAAACAGTTAGGTGGTTGGATGGTAATCAAACAGCTGAAAAAGATGAATTTGAGCATCGCCAAAAAGAATTGGAGTCTGTCTGCAATCCGATCATTACAAAATTGTACCAGAGCGCTGGCGGTATGCCTGGAGGTGATGTAAAACTTGGTGGATTTATCAAATATTTTCTCTGTTACTGGTTTGATATAGTGATTTAGTTTGGTGGGAGGCTGAATAATAGAAATTTATTAAATGCAGAAATGTTTTAGGAATGCCTGGTGGTATGCCGGGTGGTGCTCCTGGTGGCGGTTCGACAGGCGGTGGGCCAACAATTGAAGAAGTTGATTAGATGATTTATCGATCGGAATTAACGATCTCATTTTTGCAGCATGATAATATACCTCTGTTGCCTGTATTCGATATAATGAAATATATAGATCATTTCTTTATCAGAAATAATCGAGGTGGACTGCGCGTGAAATTATTGGTGTGCTTGTTATCGTTCGTTTTTTATTTGTCGAGAACTCATGATTTATAAGTAAAGTTTAAGTATTATAATTCGTGTGAATGAAAGCAACTTCCCCATCGTACAGTCGACCGTCAAGCATGACGGATTTAGTAAAATTCATGTTTAATGGTGGGGAACTTTTGCCGACTAGATTTACTCCTTGTTTGCCTAGTGTGGATGGGTTCATACCGCAATAATCATCTTGAGCTGTATCATTTTAATTTGTAATCCTGTAAGAAATTGGTGATTACGTAGCAGAGAAAGGACAAATCGGGTCGCTGCATCCGATTATCGAGAAGTTGGGGACGGTGGTTGGATTTTTTTGCTTATTCTGATTCTTTGTGCCACTGCGCGACATCGCGAGCGGTTTTATTGCTGTCGATCTCCCGCGTGGTTATAAATGCCAGTGTGAGAGTTAAGATGAATAATTGGAATGGCTTCTACTAGTCTTAAAAAGGAACCATGTTTACTTGAACGTCGGGAAGTGTTGGCGTGATTTATTCAATGTTAAGGCTAGCAAGCTGGGCATTTTGAAGTAAATAAGTATTTTAGAGGATTAAAAATATAATGTCCAAATTATGAAATTCCATCCTGTCATCCTTTATTAAACAATATTAGAGTCTCTTATAGAAAATTTTCGAAATCTATAATTTTTGAATAAGCAACTGGTACAAGCTGGAAAGTTTACTCTCGTCTTCTACCTTCACAAAAAAATCGAGATGAAAAGCAATTTTGTCAACAAATTTCCCGTCAATTGCACAAATAGTTTTCCTATACATCGTCATCGTCGTCATTTCTTCGCTGTACTGGTTTTTCGAGCTTAATCAAATCGTCAATACGGAGGATTGTTATCGCTGCCTCGGTTGCAAACTTCAGACTCTTCACTTTGCTCATCAGTGGTTCAAGAATGCCAGCTTCTTTGTTATCGCGAATTTCGCCATTTTCCAAATCCAAACCGGCCCTAAATTGAATGCAGATTGAATCGGCAATGAAACAAATTCCCTAAGCCTTCTCGCTATTTTATTTCATTCTATAAAATAATCATCAAATTCCTGCCATATTTAACTAGATTTGACTTAGCTCACCTTAAATACAAGTTTTTTTTTAAATAAATTAACGTTAGAAAGTGTCTAATTCTTTTCTATGTAACCGATACCATTTTAGATGGGCAAGTTCTTTTACTTGTTGTGCTTTGTTGTGAAATGCTCGCAACTTAGCAACCAATTCCGTCGAATCTTTGGCAGCATTTGAGGCGAGTACTTTTGGTATAACAAGCAATGAATTAGCGAATTCAGCTACGGCAAGCTGTTCACGGCTTGACTGCAAAAATATTTCACATAAAAATCATTTTATGCGCTTTGCATTGCAAAAAAATTTTTAAATCAATTCTTCAGAATTGAAGCTATGTGTTTACTATGATTTATTTTTATATAATTATTATACGATGCATTACGATATCATCATTTACTGACCATTATTTGATTATTTATCTTATTAAATATGTCGCTATCATCAGCACTTTGTGATATATCTTTATTCGCTATCAATTTTACATGATTCATAACGAATAATTCAAACATAAAAAATGATTGAAGTCAATAAATGCTTAAAATTGGAAATAAAGATCATTTAAACGAAATAGATTTTAAATGATCAATTTTTATCCTGATTTAATTTCCACCAAAAAATCGGTTATCTTTTAAATGTTGTAGATGAATCCACACTTAAAGTATCAGTTCGCAAATTTAATTTCTTTAAACTATATCAAATTAAATAGAATCGAAACTTACTAAAGTCGTGGCAAATGCTTCAAGATAAACATTCAGCGAAGCTTCAACCGCTCCACCACCAGCAACCAATTTTTTACTTTCAAGTACTCGCTGGACAACACAGAGAGCATCGTGAAGTGAACGTTCCATTTCATCCAGCATCACATCATTTGGTCCACTAAATACCAAATACAGTAAAAATGAAGCAATAGAAGCAGCATCATTTTTCATCTTAATCAGACGAAGAGCGCTTGTCATGATGTATAAGAGAATAACTTTAGCAAAAAAACGATATTTCACCGAAGAATGATCGAGGACGAAGTTCGTGCTTTCGGTCCTTTGATGAGAACAAGTTCGTCATCGGAAATCCTTTCCTGAACCACTTCATCAGCCATACCGAGCTGGGAGGTTTCAAATGCTTCTGCACCTTCCAGAGTCGCCAAAGATGACATCAACGTGGCTGGAACATAATATTCCCTACATCGGACAAAAAATTGCTCAAAAAAATCCGAGACAGTTGGGCTCTTTGTAACCAACGAATTCAATCTCTAGAACCTTTAGACTTCATCATTAATTTGCAATGAGAGTAAAATATTTCGAAAAATTTCTAGTTACTTTCACAAAAAGATACCATTTTAAGAATATATTTTCAAGTCCAAAGTAAAATAATACTTCAAAAGCCTGTGAAATCAACAAAAAGAAATTCAACCGAAAGAATTGCAGCATATTTCTATTAAATTACCTCCAGTTGCTTTAGCAATTCGTTTCAAGTCAATCTTTTTGCAACGTCGGATCGCCATTGCACCTGCTTCCACAAACTGCTTTATGCAGAGATCATCGATTCCACCTGTCGTCAGCACTACATTGGCTCCAGCTTTCAAAATTTTTTCAATTCTTCGCTTCGTTATTTCGTATTCTCTACAATCAAACTTGCCAGTATCAAAAAATTCCTATTAACCCTACGACAACGCCTATGTCTTCCACTGAATTCCATAATCATAAAAGAATGAACTAACCCACAGGATGCAAATAATGCATGAAAACGTAACTAAATGAAAACTTACTCACGACGAAATGCTTCAAGCTTTATTGGATCTTCAACTATCACTGATATTCCAAGATGCATTTTAACCTTCTGAAGCGAGAAATCCAAACACGCAATCTTTGCATTATGAATAATACGTGGCATAGCTGGAAGTGAAGCTAATTTATGAAAATTATAATCAAGCTAATAGGAATAACGAAATCCATAAATAAGAGCATTGCACAATGTAGGATAAAGCAAATAAGTATCAAGATGAATCATTCCGCTACATTATTATTTTCAAGGCAATTTATTGCTGTCTAAATAGAACAACGACTGAAGACTTGCAGAAAAACTATAATAACAGGTTATAAATCAAAAATGAGAGCTTAATTTTGAAATATGAGACATATGAGTGAAAAAAAAACTCAGTTATTTCTGATCAAATCATACATGTGAATTGAACATGATAAAAAAGGTGGGCAATAAGGAGCAGTAAAACTTCAACATAAAATTATTACCTTGACTAGCAATAGTACAATTTAGAGCATAGCCTTTAATGAGAAAACTTTCACGCATTGACTTTCCATGTGCTTTCAATATATTGACAGCTTTAATTGGGTATGTAACCTTACCCTGGATATCAGTTATCTTAACTAATTCTGCTGCTTCAACGACCAAATCAGCAAAAAAATCGGCATCTCTGCAAAAATAAAATACCTAAAACAAATCATTCTAGGATCGAGTTAAAAGAATGTGACATTTCAGAACACAATTTATAATCAAAAAATGAGCTGCAATACATGACAAATGATAAGCTATTATTCGGAGAAAATGTGGGAAAAAGATATGGAAGACATAAGCAATCACATTCTACATCCCTAAAATATTATCAAAATCACATGGTATGCACGGTGAGTATCAAAAAAAGGAACAAATCTATCTGAACATATAATTATAAAAAAGAAAACATACGGTCCAATGACTTTTGAAGACATCGCTGTCTTTGCAGCTTCAATAATCGAATGTCGGCCCAACTCCTTTGATCCAAAAGACAAATTATCCTGCAAAAGAATTCATGAGCATACAATTAGCACTGATTAATTAATTCACGATACCAAACGTTATAAACTAAACATTTTCTATATATTATTAACTATCAATAATTTCGGAGTGCAGTATCTTAAATCTCAAATGGCAGAGGACGAAGAGCGCTGAAATACAGTTGATAAAAATACAAAATAGTAATATTATTTTCTTAATATAAAAAAACCTTGGGTCTTTGAATTCCATATTTGGTACGCATACAAATACGGCTATAAAACAGGATATTAATAAAAATTAGTGAATCTTTACATTATAGCAGAAATGCCTACCTGCATATAGCGTACAGACTCTTTACAAGCTAATCGATAACCATTGATAACAGTTGTGGGATGAACTTGTTGTTTAACCAGTTCATCAGCAGACTTAAGCAATTCAGCCGCCACAATAACTACCGATGTTGTTCCATCTCCAACCTTAAAAAATTCTTTTAAAATTGTTGACTGAAATAATTCACTAAAATTTTTGTAAAAAATCATAGTGAGGAGTTCACGAAAATCAATTCTAGAGTCTTTACAAGCCCTTCTGCAATCAACTCTCAAGAGAAAAAAACAATAAAATGCAATCGGATACCTCTTCATCTTGTAGCTGAGCCAATTCAACAAGAACTTTCGCGGCTGGATGTTCAACTTCTATTTGTTTAAGAATAGTTGCACCGTCGTTTGTCACTACTGCATCCTGAAATTCGAAATATGAATTCCTTGAAAACTTCACATAAATCCTCGAAACGTAACACTTGACTTTAGCCTTTAGAAGAATCTTCTTTCAAATTTAAGGACTTAAATATACAAATATACTTATAAAAATATATAGTGCCACATTATCATTACCGGCATTATAGAAAGACGCTAAGAAATAACATAACCTACCCCAACATCATCCACAAGCATTTTGTCGAGTCCAACTGGTCCAAGTGAAGACTTGACAATATTAGCTATCGCTGATGCTGCCATAACTGAAATAGGACAATAAGTTTGGAGTGAATGAAATTTCTGTGAAAGTTTTTATCAAATCTGCTTTTTCCTACAGATTACACTGCAAACGTAAGGGGTGCATAAAGAAATTGAAGTTTCAATCAAGTAAGGCAATCAAACAAACATGCTATGAAAGCAAAACGATACCATTTTGTGTTCGAACGGACTGACCCGAAGTACGTTTTCCCGTAACAGCAAGGAGTCTTTCGCCACCAGATGCCATTTTCCTTAATGTACTTTTAAATAATGAATATTAACACAGAGGAAATACTGGCACAATCCACTTTGCCACTATTTCGAGAACAAAACACTCTAACCACCCTAGTCATTTCACTCCTATAATATAAACCACAATCCAGAGCAATGACCCGCTATGAAAAGGTTATCTTCCATCCAAATCCAAATGCAGCAGCTATCATCGTGATCGTTAATTGCTTCATTCCTTTTCTCTTTCTCTTTTCGTTTATTCATTTTCGTATTTCAAAAATCTTGAAATGTGATATAATGACATCATTATTGTTCCGTATGATACCGAGACGCGATGGATATTTGTACGACAGATGGGATTCAATCTTGCCCATTGATGACAAATTCTATAAGTCACCGAATTGCACAGATGGTATCAAGTGGATTCTGGAAGTAATGCTTCTTAGTAACTTGTGCTTGAAAAACGTATTTTTTAGCAAAATTTTTAAACAGTGATCGAAATTAGAAGTTTTAAAAAAGGATACAATTTTCCTCAACAGCTTAAAACAATCGTATAAAATAAGGTGAATCACTTTACGTAGTTTTCGAACTTCATGTATTGTGAAAATGAAAGTTTAAATTGCACTAAGGTGCACTTACTAATTTCATTAGAAAGGTGAAATAAATGGTATAGAAGATTGTAGTACTAACATTGCATTCGTAGAATGCGACATCGATTTTAGATTTTCGGAGATTGTGTCGACACAAATTTGAAATTAATTGGCTTTATCGTTGGATTCATATCATTGTTTTTGTGGCTTCTACCATTAATTCCACAACTTTTACATAATTATCGTACTAAGCGCTGTGATGGGCTCTCCATTTATTTTATCCTTTTTTGGTACGTTTTGTCAAGCTAAGGTGTATTATTTATCGAGACAGAAATTTCAATATCTTGATTGGACGCAGCTTTCGATTGCATCGACTTGTTAAAAGATTTTAGCAGCTGTTGTGAATGACTTTTTGATACAAAACACTTTTCTGCTGATTTGCATCACTTTATGTATGTAGTACTTTTATCAAGATCATTTATTTATTACGAAGATTTGCTGAATGAAATAAGGTAAAAAGCTCAATCTAATATTTTCTAGATGTATATTTGAATTATCTGATTTAATTTCATAATTTTGAGGATTGTTGGTGATTCATGCAATACAGCTGGAGCAGTACTTACAAATCAACAGTCTCTTCAGAAAATTATTGGTGTTTATTATATTGTACAGGTATAAACCTTTAAAAAATACAAAGTAATATTCTTATTCTTGAAGAATCATCCCATTATCCAGAAGCGATTTTAGTTTTATGCTCATTTTCAGGACATGGTGCTTCTGAGTCAGTATTTTTATTACAGTCGCATTTATCCACATCGACTTCGGAGTATAATTTCAATACATTTTCGAATTTTTTTCCCCTTTTTTAGGGAATAGGAAAATGTTGAAAAGATCTTTTATAATCCTTTTGGAATTCTGAAAACGGCCAATCCCTGATTAATATTGTCAATACAAAGTCCATCAGTTATAGTTAAACGCTTTCACTGATTTGATTGAGGAGGACTTTGAACTTTTTTGCTTTTTATCATCTGATTTTTATTGATATTAGTCTGTCATATGACCTGATTATCAGTTTCGGCACGAAGCAATCCAATAACAAGCCCAACAGCAATAGTACCTGGTATGTTTATTGGATTATTATTGGGTGGAGTATTACTTTCAAGTGAACATATATCGAATAAATTCAACTATCAGGCTTCTGAAATGCCAGTTGGAAGAAGAAAATTACTTTCTACTCAACTACTCGGTGGACCACCATTTTTTTACGGCTATTACGATTTGGTTGGCATAATCTCATCTGATGCATCTTTTAGTTTTCGAAAATTAGAAATAGAAATTCAAGAATTATACGTTTTGATATGAAGACAATATTTAGCTATATAAAGAAATTGCTTTATTTTATAGCTCGGTTATGTAATTGGTTCTGTATCTGCGACGTGTTACTTTGCCGGTCGAATTCCGCAGCTGTTAAAGAATTATTACCGCCAATCTTGTGAAGGTATGATATCATGGAAATAACATTATCTGACTTATGAGTTGGAAAGTACAACTGATGCGTAAAAGAGATATAAGCGTTACTTTATATTCCAGTTTATCTTATTGTATAACGACTACACATTCGTAAGGCTAGATAGGAGATTTGAGAAAACTGAGCATTTATAAATCAATTGTTGTGCTTCGAAATTTACTAGCGCTGCTTTTCTAGGTCTATCACTGATTATGTTCTACATAATTATATTGGCAAATGCAACATATGGATTGTCTGTAAGTTTTTAGCAATGAATTTTTCATGGTTATATTTGAAACGCTGAATAATTATAAGCAAAAATACTATACGAAAAGCGATAAATATTGGGTCTGCCACACATCTAATGGTCTCTTACCGTGTTTCTATTTCTATGCTCAAAATTTTTCATAAGTTTTAGGTTTTACTGGAAGCAACTAATTGGCATTATATTTTGCGTCATTTACCATGGTTAGCGGGCAGTTTAGGTTGTTGTATATTCGATGTCATTATGGTTATCCAGCATTTCTATTATGACCAGTTGAGTCATCAGAAGGATGTAATGGAGCGCGAGGCATTACTAGAAGATACAGATTAAAGTTTTATATTTACTAATCTCATATACATATATCCCTATAGTTCATAATTCTTAGATCTTGGATGAATATTCTTCCATATTGCTGATTTCTGAAAAAAGTATGAAAATTATAACCGTTAAATAGTAAAAAAGAATCATCGATTTATTAGATAAGGCTCATCAAAATGGAACTCATTCACAATAGGCAAAACTATTTTATTTTAATTTTCATTTTTATTGCTTTATACAGTATAAGAGATATGCTGCTCTTATATTATTATATAGAATGTCAACCCCATCACCAACCTTCAGTGTTATTTCTCTTTTCTACTCTTTATTTTCTTGTGCATAGTTTTGTAATTATCGGTTAATCATTTTCATTATCTTTTCTTCATTCTCCATTTTACATTTTCTTGGAACGAAGTTTGTTAAATCTCGCGTTTTATTTAATGATTTCAGATATTGTTGTTATAAATATATAAGCTCTAACTTACTCTGAATAAATTCATATATGTCGCAATTTATTTTTATTTGGCCTTATATCTTAAAATGCTTTATTACATGTGAATTTTTCTTCAACTTAATATTGGAAATTAGAAATAGCAACAGAACGGGTACTTAGACAACGATGTCCATTAGTTTTTCTCTATCCCCAGATTTCTGATATTCAGCTTCGGAGTTGAAGCGAAATCTGAAAGAAGTAATTCTAAAGTTCTATGTGGATACGTGCATCACATCAAAAAGATCATGTATTAAATCAACAATATTACTGAGGGTATTCATATTAAAATAGTTTATCCAAAAAGAAGACAAAATGGTCGTTAGCTTCTACTATCAATCTGCACGATTACCATTATCAGATGCAGCATTTTTACACCAATAATGAACATATTCGATATGTTCCGGAGGAGACATAGTTGAAATATTTTTTAATGAAGTATAGAGATGTAGAGAAATGTAATGAATTTTCACTTGCGCAGAAAATCAAGTTGCGGTCAGTCTGAATAAGTTAATGGTTACGACAAAATAATTCTCTGCAGTTTGTTCTTTCGTGGTAACGAACATTACCATGATAAACATCAAATTAAAGATCGATTATTTAGAGCGATTGAGTTTTGGTCATCTCGCAATACAGAAAATATGCATGATAGGATGCAGTATAAAATAAAGGATTACCTTCAATCTCTGTAAGTACAAGTTCTCCCACTTAATATGAGAAGGCGGACGGTAGCTAGATGCCACAATCGGAGAATACCTGACAAGTAGGAAGACATTGTTGCATAGTGACCAGATTTGACAGTACAGCTGTCCTGGTAATAGGTGAGAATGGTGTTGGAATCGTCGCAATGCTCGGAGCTGATTTGAATAGTAGGATAGGAAGTGAAGATTACAGTCATGAGGAGTGTTGGGCGTTGAATTTAGTTCTGAATTGTGAGGTGGAGAGAAGATATTTCGTAGGCCCAGAGTTTCATCGGGATAGAAGCGAACCAATAAACTTGTAACTTTTTTGAGCTTTCTTTCATTTTGCTTCCACGTCCAATTAGTGATGAGAAAAAATGAAATGAAATCAGGAACTTAGGAAGAGTGTCAAATTTTAAACGATTTCATATATTTAACATTGTGTAAGTTAATAATTCATTTTTCTTTTAGCTTCTATATATTGCTTAATTTGTCTTCTTTGAAGTATGGGGGATGTGCCGCAGTGTGTATTATTTGAACATGCCATCGGATATGTTTTGTTTCGTGTTATGGAATTCGAAGATATCGGAATAAGTATTCCTCAGGTTTCTTTTCTATTTTTAAAAGAACAAAATTCCTAATTTTCATCTCTGGACTTCGCTTACAAATTATGCTGATTTCTTCGATTTCAAGATCTTTCTCATCGTATTTACAGATGCGAATAATGTTTTAGGTAGAAGAATCTATCGGTGATGTGCATAGATTTTGTTCAATTGTTAAAGTAGAAGCTTTCGAACCTTTTAAAAATACTGAATCTGCATTGGAAAATTGCAACTGCATATCAGAAGGTAACGTATCTTTCTTTATTGACATTCATGTAATGCTTGAATCTAAAACTTTATGATATGAAAAATATAAAATACATTCGACGTTCTGATCTTTTAGTGTTAGCTTTTTGCGTGCTTATTTTTATTGATTCTTTTTTAGAGTGATATCCATGTTTAGTTCAAATTTTTAATTAAATACCAAGATTTTAGAATGCTACCATATACATACAAATAATCGCAATACAAGTCATTTTTTTAGGCCAACTTCATCCAGATTTGCTGAATTTCCTAGAAGCAAATTTGCCAAGAAAAAAAAAAAGAATGGTTACACTCGCTGTTGGTGATTCAAAATTGGCCAGTACTATAAACGAACAAATCACTGGTGTAAAATGTCAATTTTCTGGAGTTGTTCCAGAACTCATGCGTGGTATACGCATGCATTTTGAACATCTTGCCAAAGGCTTACCTCATCATTCACTTTCAAAGGCCCAGCTTTCACTTGGTCATGGTTATTCGCGGAAAAAGGCGTGTTTTATATGCCTCATTCAATTTATTTTTGATTAAAAGAAAGAGTTCTACATTTAGTATTCATTTTATACTTCTCCGTGTTATCACAGCAGTAGTAATTGTGATTTTGAAGGTTAAATTCGATGTTCATCGTGTGGATAACATGGTTATCCAGTCAATTGCACTTTTGGATCAACTCGATAAGGATATTAATCTCTTTGGAATGAGGATTCGAGAATGGTAAGTCTAGTAAAACAGCTCTTTAATTGAATGTTCTAAAGCTATTGGAGATAAGAGGTATTTCTCGAAATAATGGAGATTTAAAAAAAATGGCTTTTCAGGTATTCATATCATTTTCCCGAGCTTTTCAAATTGGTTCCTGACCAGTTTAATTATATAAAATGCGCATCTACCATAATGGATCGAAAAAATCTTGACGATGGGGTGGTCGAAAAATTGAGTGGTTAGTATTTATATTTTCTCGTATTAAATGAGAGCCGATTCAAACAATAATCAATAAGTTTTATATTATGAACATTTCATTTTTGTGTTTGCAGTAAATACTTCGACAGTGAAATCCTCATAGAAGCTTAGATTTCATGAGGGATATTATTAAGATTGAAGAATGCTTACTGCCTTTAGAAATTTTGGAAGATAATGATAAGGTGATGGAAATATTGGAAGCTGCGCGAACATCGATGGGGATGGATATTTCCGATCTTGATTTATTTAATGTTGATCGTTTTGCAAAGCGCGTTAATGAATTAACAGCTTACCGCCAGAAACTTCACTCATATGTTAAAGAACGTATGCATTCATGCGCACCTTCACTTTCGGCATTAATTGGAGAACAGGTAACGATATTTATGACTATTTAAATTTAATTTGAGTGACCGCACATCCACGAAGGTGATGTAAAAGTAAATAGATATTAGGTTGTAATTTTTCTGAATTATGAAGTAAAATTTATTTTCGCATTCTCAAATTCAATTCGACTAGTTTTGGAGATCAACTGCAATGACATCTTATATTTTAAGTCATTTTAGTAAATCTTTGGTGCATTAATAGTTATCTCTCAGGTCGGTGCTCGTCTAATTTCACATGCAGGGAGTTTAACAAATTTAGCAAAATATCCGGCTTCTACTGTGCAGATTCTTGGGGCCGAAAAAGCGCTTTTCCGTGCATTAAAAACTAGATGTATGTTCCTTCTTTTATTTCTCTATTTAAATTACAGTGGACTTTTCTCGCACTGTTCTTATAGTCATTTTGTTTACGATTTATCACTACTAGTAATTTCTCGACTCTGTTTCATTTTTGTTTTATGAAAACCGAAGCATTTGTATGTTTTGCAGCAAATACACCGAAATATGGCCTTCTTTTCCATTCTTCGTATATTGGTCGTGCATCTACCAAAAATAAGGGCCGTATATCACGTTTTCTTGCAAATAAATGCACAGTGGCTTCCCGTATCGACTGTTTCTCAGATATACCAGTAGCTACATTTGGTGAACATCTCAAACAGCAGGTTCGGCATGGCGATAATAATAATGATACGTATTATAAAGAATTCATCAACGATCTACATTTTTGGAGATTTTTCAATGAAATCTTTGAAATTATAGCTGGTCTATTTAGCTGACAATTTTAATGAACCTTCTCTATGCGATTAAATCGACACATTATTCAGTTATCCAATTTCTAAAAGTATTTAGTGCCTTAGGTAGAAGATCGTTTGAAATTTCTGGAAAACGGAACAATTCCAAAAAAAAATTTGGATGTAATGAAAGAAGCTATTGAAGAAGCATTCACTACACGAATAAAGGTAGGCCATGTTTATTCACTTATAGAAAGATGTTTAAAAAATTGAAACCTGTTTTTCTGGAATCTATTTGTAGAAATTTATTGGTTTTTTTTCATAGATTTTGAAAAAGAGGAAGAAAGAAGCGAAAAGGGCTAGAAGAGCAGCTGAGCAGTTAACAAATGAAGATTTTGATACAACCCAAGGGTTGCAACCAATGGAAGTAATGGAAGTAGACGAGGAAATTGCTGAAAAGGTATAGAGACATCATTACTTCATTATTGGGTCTAATTTTCGAGGTTTTTTTATACTTAAGAATAATTGTAAGTTGATGACCTTCAAGGTTCTTTTGTTCAGCATATCATTTTAATTTTTTTGAAGAAATATTCAAATTGAAATTAACTGTTTAGTACATATAAGACGATTCTGCTCTATTTTTGTAGATATTGAATTAAATAGTTTCTAGACTCCATGGTGTTATTTTTCAGAAAATCAAGAGGCCGAAGTTAGTATTACATGAAGAAAATATGAATAGTGAACAGAAGACACATAATGATGAGAACATCGCAGACAATAGTCATAGGAAGAAAAAAAAAAAAGAAATGTCCGTAACGGAGTCTATTCATTTGCAGGAAAATGGCGGTAGTTTTATTTCTTTGTATATTTTTTTAAATGTTGTCTCTTTCTACTATAGCAGACAGCGATGTAAGTTCACTTTTTCAGAACAAGAGATAATTAGCCTCCATAGCTATTATTATGATGTGACTTATTCATTAAATTCAGTTGTGAAGTTGGAGTAGTTTGCCCGTATTATGGTACAGGCTTAAGAAACCTGTATTGTATAAACTGTTCTGTGGAAGTAACTTTTTGTTTAGGAGCAATGAGTGGAGAAGGCAGTTCGAAGAAGAGAAAGAAGCTAATGAAGAGGAATGATCTAGAAATAACAGAAAATGATAATTTACTCGAACATTCTCAAGGCACGTTTTCAACTTTAACTGCAGAAGGAAATCACAAAAAGAAAAGAAAGAAATTTTCGATGGAGTAAATGGAATTGTGTTGTGAATGCGCTGGTTCTTTTTTGTGTTTTACTTATTGTTTTTTTTCCACGTTAACTTTTCCGGACTTTGATGTTGTTTTCCTAGATTAGAAGCATAGATTTGGTAAGTTAAGTTGCTTTGTGGAAATTTCTTTTTTGTGAAAAATTACGTTTTTAGTTCATTTTGGTTATTCAAACTTAGAATCTGGATCTTTCATTGCATGAAATTTTTTTCGTATAATGAATGAGTTATTAGCAAAAAAAATTGGAAAACCAATCTATTCGAAGTTTAGGACTGCTACGTCTTATCACATGTTGTATTTTCATTTAAAGATGAGAAAATAAATTTGTTGAACATTGTGTTTATTGACTATGCATTCACTTTTGTCTCTGTCAGGCGAATCTCCTAAGATAGTTTCATAATTTAGCCAAATGGCTTGCAATGAAATAATTCGGTGAAATTAACCTTAGAGTGGATTCAAACGTATCCATTTCTTGTCTCCATTAATTGCCTTCTGCTCAGTAGCAGTATGTTGAGACTTCACCACAAACTGAAATGTATTGTTAACCAGTGATAGAATAGAGTGGCTTCTTCGCAATTCTGTCCCATAAAATGCGAAGTAGAGACGTTATATTCAGCAATATTTTCCAAGGATGGCAAGTGGATTCAATGATTCAATTTCCTATCTGTCATTTCTGAAAATAATCTTTGGTCTTGAAGTGAACTTTAGTTGTTTTTAAGTATCCCTAATAACTTGGCACTTACGCTGTACTTTGCACATTTGCAGATTTATGGAATTCTTTTGCTTTCATGTAACATTTTTGTGAAAGACAAACTGAACTATAGAATAAGAGATTTGGTAATGGTGACATTTCTATATGTTGGTTGTTTTTTAGGGGATACCAATGAAACTATTGCCTGTGGCTCCTTAAAAACTTTCAAACTATGTTTGTTGGTTAGATTCGTTGTTTCAAATGAGAAGTGCTATAAGTAAAATATTGCGATTTAGAATCCTGATATGATGCCATCCATACAGGAAAGTTTTAAACGCTTTTCTTGGCGAAGACGACGCTTGAAAACTTATGGTAAATAGAACTCTGATAATAGTTGCTTTCTCTACGGCCGTTTCTTAGGCTCATGTGCCAAGGATCGATACCGCGATGGCTTCTGATATCTAGCAGAACGCACGCGCGCACATATAAACATCGATGTATGCACAATCCGCATCTGCAACAAACTGACAAAAAAGTAAGTATTCTTCGGTGACCAGTCACTTCACCTCTCTACTACAGTTATATTGTGCCAAATTTGCGCAAATATTGAAATTTGTGGTGGGTTAGGTAAGAAAATTATTTAAATTTTGGTTTGTTTTCCTTCTGAAGATACAATTATTATCCATAGGGTGGTCTCCTATTATCCTTTTACTAATGAATATCAGTTGAGTTTTGCTATCACTTGTGGATATTTTTATTATTTGTTTTCTTTTTTAGTATTCTCTACCTAATATGTACCCTTTCTTGAATGATTCTTATCAGTTCAGAGAATGAAAATTGGGAGAATGAATGTAGTGAAGCATATTTGTTTGTGGTTCAAGAATGCTGTCGTGGTTTTTTTAAGATTCATGGTGATATTAATGTCACACTGATCCATTGAATTCAAAGATTTAATTATTGAACCATGAAAAATGAGATTGATTATTCCGAATCTGAAAAAACTTTCATTTCGTTACATGGCAATAAACTCGCAAATAGTAAAGCGGAGTAGTCACAGCATTAACATCGTAATAGTTATCTTAACTGAAGTTATCTCGAATTAAAAGAACTATTATAAGAGATTTATTTCATCATCAATCTGATTGCTCCTATCGCAGTTGATAGCGTGCGAGATTAGAAAATATGGATGGAAATTGGGCCATGTGAGCCACACATGGCAAAGCAGGAGCGTGCACTAAACATACTGAATCATGCACTAAACAATCTCGAATAATCTGTGGAAATTACAAACTTACATTTGCAGCATAAGACGCTTCTTATGAAGAAAAAACGATAGCTTGAATTTGTGGGGTCAGAATAAGACATAAGTCGCTTGGGGAGGACATACAAAGAAATAACGTCACTTAGATACACTTTCCATTTTTTCTACATTCATAAAGCAGTGTTTCCCACTTCACTAAAATATTACTTTGCAATATTTCACGGTAAATTTCTGCCTACATTTTAATTTGAGTTTAAATACCACTTTTAAATGTCATAGAAGTTTATTTTTTCTTTTTATTACAATTCAAGTAAATTTATCTGGAAATTCACGAAATCTTCCTTTCCAGCGGTCAACATTGAGGCAGTAACGGCATTTCTCAGCGATTAAAATTACACATAAAAGGAGTAATTTTGGCCAATTTGGACGATATGGCTGCCCAATCGGTATATATTGATTTATTGTCTTAGAACTTGATTTATCCACAATTTGATTGTAAATTACAAATTAATGGGGGAATTTTCAACACACATCTTTGGAAAGCATAAACTTTTTGTCGCAGCATTATTGAATAATGCAAGATGTATACTAACCCATATAGTGATATTCCTGAAGCTTCGGGAAGGCTTTTGGTAGCAGCAACTTCAAAAGAAAGCGCAAATTTTATGTTAATTGAACAGATACTGGATTTAATTGCAGAAGTTATTTCTTTTTTCTTCAATCACCAAAACGTATCATTCATTTTATCAATCAATTTTTAAATTGAGGATTCTAACGGAATAAAGAAATCAATCGAAATATAGTCTTATACTCTGCTTTTCTGAAGTTAAACAAGTGTTTTTTTGTAAAATTTCGCGTATTACTACAGAACAGATTTAAATTTAACCAGTTTTTAAGAGCGGCCGAATACCAGAGCATACTTCTGATTATCGAGTTGCTGTATTTGGTGCTGGTGGTGTTGGTAAATCATCCATCGTGTTACGCTTTATCAAAGGAACATTTAATGAAAACTATATTCCTACTATCGAGGACACTTTTCGACAGGCTAGTTTTTTAGTAACTTTCGGATAAAATGTTAGTTTTAATTTTCTTAAATTAAATTTGCGTTGTTTCTGTAATACGAATTACTTCAAAATTCTAGATCTAGGCTTAATTCCACTACTTTACTATCATACCATCCTCATTCATATGGTGACAAACTATATGAATTAGACTTTAGAATGTCGGAGGTTTTAAACAAGCTCATAAAACTGTTAACTTTTGACTTGCTTGGACTTCATAGGAATTATTTGTCCTTATTTTCAGATAATAATATATAGTGAGGACTTGAAATCCCATCTTGAGGAAGAAAAAATTTTAGGTTTTTTTAATTGAAATTTTTGATCCAAAATTCATATTTAAAAAAAAAATGATGACCGATTTCTTTTCCCTTTTAAACTCATTTTCACTTTCCCTTCTTTAATATTAAGATTTAGCATTCTAGTTTGAATAATTTTTAAAACAAAATTTATCTGTATAAAGTGGCAAGCTAAAAAAATCTCTGCTTATCAGAGAAAGAAGAAGAGATTTTGTGAGGTTGTATGTACAATTGCACTCAAGGATATAGGAAAAGAGCATACCTTTGAAAACATGATTTATATCACATGACCATATCTTGACTTTACTTTCGTGATCCAGTATTTCAATTTATCGCTTCGAAAAATGTGTGTTTGTTCACTTTTCTTTATCAGTACTTCTTTTCTATGAACAATGTTCACAATGAATGATGTTTGAAATTGTTGTTGGCAAATAAATTGCGATTTAAACAGTGAGCGAGGAGAACATATTCAATTTTGGACAATATTTCTGAATTATTTCTTCTATAAATCAATATCAGTTATAGATTATTATAGGTAATAAGCTGTAATTACAAGAATGTATGTACATTGCAAATCACTGATACAACAGGTAGCCATCAATTTCCTGCTATGCAACGACTTTCGATTAGCAAAGGAAACGCTTTCGTACTGGTGTACTCTATTACGAGGTATTCTTACTTATTTTTATAAATTCCTTCTCTCTCCTATGATCTTATACCAATTGTAAAATTGTACAATGTCATTTGCAAGGTACTTTTTGGAGGGAGAGAGAGGGGAAAATATAAAATCATTCGAACCTCGTTGCATTCATAGTACAGTAGCGAAAGATTGTTTCAAAATCAGTATTTGGGTTTTTCAGCAAGCAAAGTTTAGAAGAGCTTGGACCCATAATACTAATGCTAAAGGAAGTAAAAGGTGAAAACGTTACTGAAGTGCCTATTATGCTTGTTGGCAACAAAAAAGATGAAAATCAGGTGATCTATTTTTGTCAAGTTGATTCTGGGAAAAAAATTCATTATATTATCATTTAATTAAATTATATATCTGTGATTTAAGTAGGAAAGTTTAAAATAAAATCACTGAAAACTTTTCGTATTCATTCCTAGCAGTCGATGTGTAGGATATTTCTACTGTTAAAATTTCATTTATTTCACTGAAGCCACAATTTCAGCGACGTGAAGTGAGCTTCGAACTTGGACAAAAGTTGGCGACGAAATGGGGAACTGGTTTCATTGAGACAAGTGCTAAAGATAACGAAAATATCACCGAATTATTTCAACGTTTGTTAGCGATGGAAAAAAAACGAACTTTGGCATTGACGATGGATGAAGAGAGCGGTAAAAGTGGCCCAAGAAGGAAATGCTCCTTGATGTAGTAGCTGCACTAATCTTAAAATTAGTCAACTTTTTGAATGATTTGAAATTTAAATATTCTAGAAGTTATTTTGTTAAGGTAAATGTAATTGTTGTTCTATAGGTGGTGCCAGATAAAAGAATCACTTTTTCTATTTTAATCAAGTAAAGCATATAAGATTTTCTTTGGTGCTCGAAACTGTATTATTCTTCCGTTCCTATTTACATTTATTCTGTTATGTCATTTTTTCGTTGACCTTACAGGTAGCTTTGTTTGCATTACATTTTAGTATAGCGATTTTTTTCAATTAGTTTTTCAGACACGATTAATTTTCAGTTTATTCTATGGAAATGAAACTAAAGGAAACGAATATATCTGATGCAATCAGTTCCTTAACTTTTTAATTGAATTTAATGTATGTCTAATTTGAGAAATGATAAGGCTCCGTTGGATCCAGACCTAATAAACCATTATAACGTAGCTACCATCATAGCGCTTATTGCTATCAATGTGATTGCATACTGTAAGTTCTGCATCACAGTTTACTTCGTTTCTTTTGTTTGAGAACCTCAGCTTCAGAAACGACTACAAATAAATATCTTAAATCACATTATACATTTATGATAATTAACTATTGGCAAATTTCGAAACTAGCTAATTGATTTAGTAGATACAGCGAACTTTAGGCATTTGGGAGGAAAGCCACTTCCTTCGTTTCTTTTGAGTCTTTTGAACAATCACTGATGTTATTCAATACTCAAATATTTCTTAGCCTATTTATAATTAATAAATTTGAAAACACTTCTTATTGTGTACATTTAAGTAAATCAGTATCAAGTGTGACATTAAAAATTAAAGTGTCGGCAATCTGCAACCTTCAACTCAATGAGCTTAATAACTTTTCAGAGAATAGTTTACCACAAATACTGCGACCTATATTGTATTCTTTTTTTTGTCACGATTTACATACAGAATAAAAAATAGATAAGACATTTACAACGTATGAGAAAGAAAGATTAATATAGATAGGATCAATAAAACAATCGGTTAAGCAATTGATAAGCATTAAAGGATGCATTACATCGTAATTTCCAATATATCACATCAAGAATTTTAAAACCATTCCCGAGTTAAAAAAATCACCGAAAAAATGAACTGAGATTAACAGTTAAAGTTTTGTATAGTGGATCTGCAAAGTTATGCCAATCTTCCCTGATTAATTAGATTGGATTGAACATGAAATCTGCAAGGAAGATAACTACATTGCAAAGATTGCAAGTATTTATTTTTTAAGAATTTATTATTAAACAATATTACAGAGGAGAAATAAATTCTATATATTCCATTTAAAACTTGTCCATGACTTCACTATATAAAGATCTTTAATTTCTGTATATTTTAAACTGCTAGGCATCAGATAGTGCAGCTTTCTTGCGTTTGAAAATTTTATTTTTTCAAGCTTTAAAAGTCAGAGAAGATAATAATTATAAAACGACTGAGTAAAAGAACAAACTCACTGTTTTATGAATTTCAAACTCGAGACTTGCTCATTTCTGCGGAACAAGACTTTTCCTATCGAATTCAAATTCTAAGAGAAGCTAAATAGTTTAAATCTTGAATTTAGATCTAGAATTTATGGGAACCATAAAGCTGGAAAATCTAAAAAATGATTTAGAGTTAATGTTGATTCGCAACACATGAAGAATTTTTCGAATGCACAGAAAGGCTAAAATATATGAATTTTTCACAAAAACACAAAAATTACTTATTCACCTTGAATGTCCGTTTCTCGTTCTCGTTCATCATTTCTACTACCAGCAGCAGCGCCAAAACGTAATCGTCCACCAGCTAACAGCTGTCGAAAAAGAATTGTAGCATACACCAAAACAACAAATGCGATAAAAACATCATCCACCATACCAAGTACGCCAAATGCTGCTTCCGGCAATATATCAAATGGACTTAAAATGTAGACGGCCATACCGAAAAGACATAAAAAGACACGAATCCGAAACATAAACATCAATCCATTGACTGAAACTACGGCACGAAACATATATGGAACTAATACGGGCAAATCCCGAATATAATCGATAATCTGAAAAACGGATAGTGAATTGCTGGAAATATTAGAAGAGCAGCAGGTAGAGAGGCACTAAAAATGAAGAAATTCTATCTTTCAATATCATATAATCAAAAGTTTATTAGACCTTTGATTAAATTCATGATCGCCGTAAATTCGTGATCACCACCGTTTCCGTAAATAAATGTATGTCAGTAAGCACCATTGTGAAACATGTTATAGGTTATAGTGTCTATATTCAGTTGCAAAATATGCCCAAAAAAAACTACTAAATCATTTAGCAGTGATAACTTGGTGATATACACTAGATGAAAAGCTCCAAAAAAACTTCTATTTGATGCATTTAGTTGGCATAAACAAAATCTAATTTAGAAAAATAATAAAGAACTTACTGGTCTTCTTTCACTGGAAAATCTCCGATTATAATCAGTCAGTCGTTCATCACATCGTAATGCTTCATCAACATTATTTTCTCTTTCACCTTCCACCGGTAAAGGTATAAGTAAACTAACCTATAAAAAAATCAAGTTCATGTGTTCAAGAAGCAGTAAATTTAAAAAACTGCTAGTTCTCTATAAAAAATTGCAATGAAAAATAAAAATTGCGCATGCAAGTGAAAATCGAAACGTACAATTTCTCTGCACACTGCACATTTTACAGGTGTAATTAACGAAGCACTATACTGCCAGTATCCATAAATGCAACTACCTGCAAAGTCACATTTTTACCAATTTTTATGTTTTCATTTAAGTGAAATATTAGAACCAAATCATGTCCTTAATATAATTACAATTATTGATCGAGAACTTCAAATAAAATAATAGGGTAAAAATAGGTAAAAATCTAAAAACTTACAACAAAATAAATGGCCGCAGTTTGTAATAACAGCGAATGAAGCTTGGCTAAAACATATTGGACAAGTACGATCATCTCCAAATCGTCGCAGCGTTTCCAGCCTACTCTACAATTCAAAAAATAGCTACATTGATAAATGCTTTATAAATTCTAGACAACTACGATGTAATCGTGCTGTAATCTACGGAATAATCTAGATCAACAAAAACGAAAACATTTCGATGAAAAACTATAAGAACTTACATCATTTGTACTAAATTGTGATTCTTCTGTTTGAATAGTACCTGAAAATGCACGTCTGAATTCAGCTACAGCCGATTCCAGAGTAGGATGAATATCCCTTTCCTGACGCCTAAAAGCAGGATAAATTAAAGTCTAAAGCAGATTAAAATTATATTATGGTTAGCCATCAACCAGATTTGTCTCCTTTAGAATGCAAAAATAAGAACTGTGTTAAAAGAACAAAAATGATTACTAGACTTAAAGAACAGAAGTGAGATGAAAAACATACTATGGACTATTAAAATTGTAATAAAAATAAGTATGAGAAGTTTAATCTTACCGACAATATGCAAAACAGATTACGCCAATAACAGCACAAAGAAACGTGAACATCATAATGATTTCATTATCAAAACCTAAAAAAATATGTGTTACATTGAGTTTAAATTCATCTTCACTCACCTAAATAAATTTTAATAAATTTCAAATTTTGAGAAAAAACTGACTTCTCCCAAGCAATCTTCAATAAACATAGAATATGAGCTGTTATTACACTCATTCTTATCCAAGATGAGAGATTGCATAAAGGAAGTGTTACAGAACTACTTCATATAATAAATATTTTAGTATTTTCTTACAATATGACTTGAGAATTAACTAACTTGACTTATATACCTAGCTAAATGTCGAGCAGAAGATTCACCTTCAATGAGCTGGAGTTCAGTAACACCAGCATGTACCATCACCACTTTCATCAGTTCCAAAACGATAGCGTTTCGATTACACATTGTTGGAGTGGAATAATTATCATGACAAAACTGACTATTTTCAGGTGAAAATACTTATCTCTAGGTAAACTGAAGCTTTTCACACACTTTTACACTCTTAATGTGCTTATTTATGCTCATAAAACATAAATTATTAAATGCTGTTTCCAACTGATATCAATTTCTACCATTCTGCATCATTCAGAAATAGCTGAAGGTAATAAAAAAGGATAATTAAAATCGATTAACACACGTCAAGCGATAACAATATCTATTTTGAGTCTTTCCGCTACATGCAAACTTCATTCTAATTATCACCTACGGTGGTACAATATGAACGTTATACACTATCAGAGTAGGAGGAAGTTAGATCCTAAAAATAACTCCGAACCACTAATACTCATAAATTGACTTGGTAAAAAATCAGATCAATATTGAACACGTAAGTCACATGACGTGCCAAGCAGATGAATCAGCACCAACGGATCAAGTCAAAGGTCATGTCTACTCCAAACATGGTGTGAAAAAGGTGGAAGAAGTTTCGTCGCTACACATTATTTCCATCTTACTCTTGTTCTCTTTATAATCCTAATGTTTTTCCCCTTCTCTTTGCGCAATACACATTCTCTTGCACTGATTAACAAAAAAATTCATAGGTGACAAATTTGCAGATTAGGGAGAGAGATGGAGAGAGAACTTCTCCGATAGGAAGTCTTTATGGCGTCTCTGTCCACTGATACAGTTTAACCAAAAATGAGTCATAAAAATGGACAACTGATGGAATGATAAGAAGTTGAAAGAGATTTGAAATTTAGAAACTACTTGCGAATTTCGTCAGGAATGCAAATTGGCAGTTAGTATTCTCGAAAGTATTCTCGACTTTCTTGAGAAGTAAATGATCAGTGAAGGAAATCCATTAGAAGAATAAAAATTTATTGTAAATCACCTCTTGGATCTCTTCGACGTTTTATTCAAAGAGATCCGAGATGCGATTTACAATAATTTAATAACCCCATGCACGGGAAATATTGGTTGTTGGACGCTTTCTCTACAAACGAATTTCACATACATACCCATCAAATCTTCTAGAGAAATAAATATGATCTCTTCCTAACTACCAAAT
This sequence comes from Cruorifilaria tuberocauda, assembly GCA_013365365.1. Taxonomy (NCBI): domain Eukaryota; kingdom Metazoa; phylum Nematoda; class Chromadorea; order Rhabditida; family Onchocercidae; genus Cruorifilaria; species Cruorifilaria tuberocauda. Next base: position 59,044 of record JABVXU010000093.1, on the reverse strand, counting down.
GAAGTACGGTTATCAGGAAGTTTTCGACTTTTATTTATCAAGTTGTATGCCAAGATATTTTCTTCAAAAATGATCTTCGATACTACAATTATGCCATGATGAATTCAGTTTTGAAGAATCCATATTGCCAATAAATAAATACAGAATCACTCTAATTTCTATTTATATTCATGCATTCATCTTTAAATTAAGCACTAGTAATTAATTTGTAACAAATTTTCCCAATAAACTTCTCCACGACAAATGAAAATGAAGAAATGATCGGTAATGAAATCCTTTTTCCTTTTTCTGGTAATTTCTCCATTACTTGTTTCTCATATTGCTGTTATTGTCACTATATCACTATATTTTATCATTTGTTTTTTGAAGTTTAATACATTCAATCTTTTCTTAATTTTTATCATTACTTAATCCTTCAATTAATCATTTGTTCATTTTTTAGCCCACTTCACCTAGTCACTTTAACTTCTTTCACGGGTCAAAAACGAATGCCAAAATGTTTCTGCTTTAAATTATCAAAATTGCCTCTTCCACCACACTTTTGAACTGCAGCATATTAGATCAAAACTCACGCATTGGAGTAAAAATAAATTTTAGTTTAAATGTTATGAATATCACCTCACGTTTATTCCCCCATCAAATTACACAATATTTATTAAATTCTCCACTCTTCCCTTACATAATCTGAAACAAGTCAGAAGAAAAGGTATTATCCTCGTTCAATTAAACAAAATGCAAAAAAATATTCTTAAATAAATTCGAGCTTTTGTCAGTTTGTATCGTAAAGTTTGTACCGTACTCTTTCTTTATGACACTTTAATTATGCTACTGCTGCCTTTACCGATCTTAATTGGTATTTATCAACAAAGCAATTTCACATAACAGCGGCAGTAAACGAGTGAACGAAGATTGTCGCCGGTCAATAAATATTTTATTTCTAAATTATTATTCCTGAATAAGCCTTAAACACGAAAAAATCTTCAGTGTAAACAAAGTTGGTTTGGCTAGACTTTAATTAGAACAATTCATTTCACATAAATCACATAGAATGATCTGTCGAAAATTGAAAAAATTTTTCTCAAGAAAAAGAAAGAATAGGCTAAAACTACTTGCACGTAAAAGACAACAATCATTAGCAAAATTAACTAGCTCGATTTTCATTTTCAACCTTTTTTTATAAAGAGGATTCCTTCAGAATGAAGCTACAGCAAATAATATCAGTGACCTTTCTTGACCTTGATAAATAAAAAACGTATACAAAAACACAGTACGGAAGTGACTGTTTTTGACAATTTTCACCTGTTTCTAATTATAAATCTTTTGTAATCGTAAATTTCACTTATGCTGACTATGTTCACATTAGCAGAGCAAAATTACCCGCACAATATACAAATTATTAATAATCCTAATAAAAATTAGTCGTGTCTAGTCGATTCCAATTTATCCTTTGCTTCATTAATTTTTGCAGCCAAATAAGGTGAACCACCACGATCAGGATGATTGGCAATCATTATACGTTTATGCGCTTCCTTCACTTTTGACGCTGGAGCGCTGGGTGATACACCAAGAACTAGCGCCGCTTCACGTCGTGTCATAATAGGCTCGAAACCACCACGATAATATTTTGACATACTGTTTGTAACCGGCAATGTTTTCGCCATTTTTAGGAACGTCGCACGATTTCGTAGCATCACACGTCCAGCTAGTCCAATGACTACCATGCCAACTCCACCAATGATGAGTGTAGATGACATCTTTAGATCCAACCAAATTTTAAAATCATATATTTCCACTGAAAATAAATTTCACTTCCCTAAATTATCAAAACTGATTTCGTCCATTATTACTAATCCACAAAATCGTATGTTTATCGAAAAAGGAAACAAAAAATACTGGTCGAGTAAATATTTTAGTCTGCTATTGTATTGGATAAAATTCTCTTCTATCCGAAAAAAGCCATTAATTACCATATGAGTTCTTTTTTCTTCGTCATTCGTCGCTGGATGAAAGTTGTCCCGTTAATCAGAAATTTTAAATACTGAACTTCAAAATCAAAAATTATTCCAGGAAAAGGAACTGTTATGACAATTTCTTGTTGGAAGAGAATTTTATCTGCTGCTCCACAGTTATCAAGCATAGATTCTAATCAACTATATCAAAAATATCAAAAAATTTTCCTTATTATTTCAGAAATTTTTAAAAATAATGAGCGTACAGTTTACATAGATTCAAACTGTTACTGTATAGGATTCGACTTCCGAATAAAATGATTTATTTTTAAAGCTCATCACATCGAAAAATAAATAACAGGAGCTAAGCGAATGAATGAAAATATGAACAAATCATGAAAAATGAAAGAACAGTTCCACCGTCTTTTTCTAACGAAAAAAATTTGTTAGTTCTTTCTTCACATCACTTTCCACTTTTATTATTAACTGTTAATCATTCATTGAATATTATAAATCATTTAAAATATCTGATTCTTCACCAGGTTTCATTTGTTTAAGTCCATCCGGTATAAACTGTGCTTCTGTTCCACTTTTAAAATTGTTAGAAAAGAGTTTTCTCTTGTCATATCAAAACCATTTCATACCAGAACAGCAATATTGGTATCCGGTGTTCTTGTTACTTTATTCACATTTAGCATGGATTCATCACAACGTGGTGTAAGTCGAACTCCAACTGCTTTTAATACTTCAGTTAACTTTCGGGAGTAGTCTAGGTGGCCTTTTATCTACAAAAAAAGGATGAACTTATAAAATTACAATAAATTGTTATCTTCAACACTTGATTACGTGTTTCTCGATCAATATCTTCTGTGAAGGAATATGTACTAAATTATCCGCATTTTTAGAAATACTTAACATATTAAATGAGAAAGATTGAAATTGACAATTTTCTTCTCCATTCTGCATATCACAGGATCCGTGCCAGCAATTGTAAATTGTACGTTCATTGTACGGTAAATAAATCTAAAATTTAACAGTTATGCCAAATACATTATTAAAAAACAAATATAAGATACATATTCATTTTGGGAACTTCGACTATCAAATAATAAAAAATCAAGAAGTAAATCGAGTTAAAATCATGCTTTTCTTCTTGCTTTGAAATATGGAGATGTGAGAAGGAAAACTTAAAACATAAAAAACGACCTAAGTAACCAACTGCTATTACAATAGCCATTTATAATCCGTCCTCCAACAACCTGACTCATCTGCTGCCATTGAGCGGGTGAAGTCGTTACAGACGTACCAAGAAGTACCACATCATTAACTATTCCTGAAATCCTTTTTTGATCTTCGCATAAGCACAAGTATAAAACAGGAATCAGTTTTGATAATATCAACTTGGTCCGCAAAAATTCAACATAACATGTCTCCGTTTGATCATGGTTATCAAGCAATGGAAAATTACACGTACTCCAAGCGAAAATCCTATCAAGGTAATAGGGACCATTACCATGAGCACAGCAATACTTCGGCTGTTTATCGATCTAAAAACTATGCCAACTTCTGATGTGAGTATTCCAGAAATGGTAACTTACTTCCCTTCAGTAACTACTTCTACAATTTTAAAAACAAATGATTAATCAAAGTTTGATCCTAAATATTGGATAAATATAATCATCCTCCGAGAAATGTAAACTGTATGGATCCATGCCTCGGCAGCTCGTCTTATGCAAACATTCCATAGGTTATCAATTACACTAGATACAGAAAGAAGAAAGAAGTGCCATTGGCCAAGCAAACGCAGCTACTAAATGGTTTTTCTTTACAAAGAATTTCAAAAGAAAAAATTTAATGCATGCAATGCAACTTAGAAAATTGTAGAAGGGAACAATATATTGTTCAATAAACCGAATATTAAAAAATTATTTAGAAAAATACCGCAAAAGAAGTTTCCCAAATATCCTGAACAGCAAGTGATACTGCAAAATGCGTCAAGTAATCAATTGCTCGTCCTAGTTTTATCAAGTATTTACTTTCATAACGCAACATATACTATTCTCGTGACATCTACAAATACCTCCACTGCTGTTGAAAAATACCTTCTCCTTGCTAGAACGAACAAATTCCTCAAAATTTTGCAAAAAATGAATCCAAAAGTACCTGAACTACAATTATAATCATCCTTTCAAAAGATACAAGAATGACAATATAATGGTTGCAGTAGTGAACATCAGTGAAAAAATGCCAACTTCGAGCACAGAGAAGCCGTTATGCCATGGAAACATTGTAAAGCATTAATGGCAATATCTCGCATTAAAGAGTAGAAACGATAGTTGTTTCAAAACGAATAATTTTTTCATTCTATAGCTGATTGCGAAACAAAATTGAAAATACAAATATGGAATCGATTTTAGCAACTTTACATCTTCGATCCAACCACTAATTGCCAAAACACAGCGCAAATTTCGTCCTTCAGAAATCGGTTGAATTACAAATTCATCGATTGCACCTATTCGTTTCAGCATTTTGTAATCTGCAAAGCAGAAAGATTAAACCGCAGTAAAATCTAGTGAGCGAGGATTTCAATATTTGAAAGAAAATAGGGAATAGTACTTTTAATGAAGTACAAATAAAACCAAGGAGACTGAAACAAACTCCATTTACTTCCAATAAACATGTTTAATTTGTAATTCGTGAGATTCTACTCGCACACTAATAATATATGAAAAAATTAAAGCACCAATTACGGATCCTGCACCAATCGCTACCAATGACGCTGCTAGGCCACTCATTACTCCTAAAATCCCAAACTTGAAAAATTCCAGTTGCATAAAAACTAGAATAATTTTTTTATAATGAAATAAATGCTCAGGAAACTTGAAGGATATAATAATGCTACTTTAATCTTATCTACGAGAACACCACCAATATCACTCGCGGCACGACGTCCTATAACCCAAACAGAATAATACTTTTAACTATGTAATAAATAATTGTACAATTCCTCAAATATAAGACATTCCAAGACTACTTTTGGCTATTTTTTTAATGACGTCATCGTTATAACAAACTAAAACCAAACACAATTAACGGATTTATAATTTTCTGACTACAAAAACACTATGTATTATAATCATTAACTTTAAAAATTACGATTTATAGTTAACTATCAAATCTCAGTATGAATATGACACGATGATGTATAAACAATATCAATGCACTGAAGAAAATGAATTCATATTTTTCTTAAAAGATTGATAAACATTAAAAACGCACAAAGAGAAGTATAAGAGAGCAAGACATGAAGCAATAAGATTCTTTTCATTATTGCACTGCAACTTTCACAGTGCAGGAATAAAACTTTTTGCATAAAATCTGGGTTCTTGAAAAGGTTAAGCATATACGAATCTATTACAAAAAACAATGAAAATTTAACCCCTTAATTTTGTTCGCACTAGAGATAATTCATTAAAAAAGGAACAATTAATAAATAGATGATAAACGCCCTTTTAAATGATTGAGAAATTTTTAAAATACATAAAAATAAAATAAGTCCTCTCAGTGTACGCACTCATTTTCTCTGTAATATCCAGCAACTATAATAACTAGTGCATTCTCAATCTGAAATGAAGCGTCAGTGAGATAATCTTTTCTTTTACTATTATTAAAAAATCTGAAGAACAAATGCACTTTAAAACAGTTAAAAATATTTAGAACAGATTAGAACTTTTTGAAATTAAGAAACAAACATCTTCAAAATCGTCCCATTCTACAGCTAAAAATGCACAGATATTAAGCAATAAAAGGCGACAACGCCAATCATAAGTGCCTGAAAATGTAATATTTATTTAGTTTATTTGAAATCTTATATAAAAAAGTATTTTGCTTATCCCAAATTTCAAGTTTTTCGGCATAAATTAATGAAACAGAGTTTTTCATAGTGGTAAAAATTGAAATTCTTCCCATATTATTTAATTCTTTTACCGAAAGAGTATGATTTTGAAATCTTTGAAAATCAATTTGTTCCTTTTCTTCAACCGTAGCTATAAATGGGACTTCACTGAACGAAAAATGAGCGAACCAAACTCCGTAAAAATAGACAAAAGATAAACGAGAAAGGTTAAGGCTCCTTTTTCATCTATGACTGGATCTCGATTAATAAGAGTAACAAACGTTACTATATCATCTGTTGCGCCTTCACATTATAAAACTGATAGCATTTAAAATTTATGAAAATAAATTAGTAGTAAATACTGAACATTCAAATCTGCATACTATGTCTGACGAACAAGAACCAAACAAGCAAGAAATAGAACTGCTGTCATTGCTGATAATAATAGTAAACAAGACATTATTTAATATGAAACAATTATTATAAACCTTTTGACTCCAATAATTTATATTATTCATATCTAACTGTAAGAAAAAATTATTGGAATAAATAAGGTTGTCCGATCCGAAAATAATAAATAAAGGTCACCATAAGGTGATGTTGCACAGTTGACTTCGTCCGCTTTGGTAATGCGGTACATTTGAGTACTTTTTTCAATGTTTCTTTACAAAACTCACCAAAACTCGAATTAAATTACCCTAAAACAGGATAACTACATTCAATTATTATGTTCAATTACTTACATAACGATGATTGCTGATATGACTATTCCATAGAATATACATGTTATGGTGTTAAATTTTGATTTTAATTTCCATTAATGATAACTTCATAATTAATTCAACTCAGGGAGAATGTGGTCCGCTTCATATCTCGCAGTATATATGATTTGAAAACCCACATATCATCCAAACAGTTATTATTCTGCAAGAAGTCGAGCCTCAGCACTGAAGCAATTAAATCAACCAAAGCGAAAGATACAATACTACTTAATTATTTACATAACATAACCGATTGATTTATAGATACTGACGCATCTGCATTGTTACTGCTTTCGACAAGTGGATCTGAAACGAATTACGGTTTGCAATGTATCAAAGTTCCTGCACAATTTATTAATCTCTTTTGCCAAGACTATCTAACGTTAATTCTCAAGTTTCCCTAGGGCAAAAGTACTCACTCAGCTGAGATGTTTAACAAAAAAAGCGATTTCACTTTCGAAAAGTAATGCACGATCCACTTACCAATGAATTCATAATGCATAATTAAAATTAGCAGTGAGAAAATTGTGATACGAAAATTCAAAAAAAATTTAACAAAAGGATGAAGCAGAAGGTCAAATAATAAACCTGAAATTGGAATGTCTTTCTTGCTACCATATGGTTCAATAATAAATAAAGATCTGTTTCATCAAAATCATGTTTTTTATTTTTATTTGGAGAAATCATGAACATAAATAATGAACAGGTAGTTTGCCAAAGTCAACATTTTTATCGTGAATAAACCAAAAGTTCAGATGAAACGTATTTGACGTAAAACGATCATTTGTATCATTTGTAAACATAACTCCCGCATAAAAGTATTAAAAGAATAGACGATAGCTCTCTGAAAAGTTACTAATCCTTTAGAAGATTTACTTGTATGCCACAATAAACAAACCCAAGTTCGCTTCTGGAGACAGTGAACCGAACACATTCCCTTGAAAATTATTCCCGCCTGAACTAATCATAGTCAACTAGCTTTGGCCCTACTGGTTACCTTAAATTGTGCTTACCTTAGTTCTTCAAAAGATTGAGAATACAAAGAACTAAAAATTTCTCCGTTTAAAAATTCCTAAAGAAAATATCCTATTCTTTATTTTTCTCTATATTCGGTATAAACTAATTCGACAAAATCACAACGACATCCACTTAAAACATTAATTATACTGTCACCTGAAGTTTACAGATCAATCCCAAAAATGTATATACAGCCAAAAGTCCAAATAAATCATTACCTTAAGACTCATTACAACGAAAAATATAACTTCCCTTCCCAATTGGATGTGTTAAAAACTATTGCAATCATAATTGTCACTTATAACAACAAGCTATACACGAATGAAAAATATCAAAACAGTTACAACTACACTTGAAGGCATGAAAGCGACCATAACTTTTTATTTCCATGCAAATAAAACAATTAATAATAGCCACAAATTTACAACATTGCCAAAAAAAAACTCCACTGGATTCTTTATTCTATTAAATAATTAAATTTAAAATATTTCGAAACAACAAATAGCATACTAATAAAAAATTGAGAAAGTAGAAACATGTAAATTTAAATTTTATATTTTGAACGTCTTAAAACAATTACATAAATTTCTTCATAAGTAACCATATTAAAATATCAATATAAGATGTATGATGAATATAAAAGTGCAATAACTTTTTCCTCTACTTAAAGGAATACTAGGATTATAACAAGTAACTAATAAGGCAAAGCGTTTTCAGTCATATGTTTTCTTATTCTTCGGCACGTTCTTCTTTGTAATTGAATAACGTATGACAATCTGTTTGAAACAATTTTGAAGGTGCTTTAATTGAAAAGATTAGGAGCGCCTTTTCATAGAGCCACTAAGCGTTCTTGTAATGAAAGCTGTGTCTTCGTTAAGCTTGCCAAATACGAAATCATCATGTAATCCTGTAAAGGTAAAAATTTGTATAATATACGAACACAGTTTCACGTATAAGCAATAGTTCTTAATCAAAACTACTGATTATTTTAGCAACTGTAATCGAAAACAAAAGTTTTAAAAGAATAGAAGATAAATTTAGGTGAAAAAATTATAAAAAATAATCACTCGCAAACTTGTTTTAACTAATATATCCAATTTATCATCGGATATATGAGTTGCAGCAGTGCTGACAATATCCATCATGCGTCGTCCGAACGACGAATCAACGGGTAGTTCCGGTTTTTCAAGCACCTAAAACAATTGTTACAAATAGGAAACTTGAAACACAAGTTCTTACATCGAGAAAGAGAATATTATCAAACTTGAAAATAATTTTTCAAATCAAAGTCGTTAGACTATGAAAGATATCACTTGGAAAATAATTAATTCAATATTATTTCTTTTATCGTTCAAATATTTTTCATAAATTTTCTCATTTCTCCTATTTTTCCTAAAATTTTCTTTCTGGCTTTATATCCATTGTATATTGATTCAGTATATTTAAAAAGCGGTAACAGCAATAAAACTTGCTTCATTTACATATTTCAGAAGTCTCTCCAACCAGATTATCATTTCACCCGTACTTTTCTCAAGCTGTTCTAAACCGCTCTCCAAAACAACCTCGCGTTGTTTGTTATTGTAAGCCGTACCACCCTGTACTAAACTGAGAGCAACACCTTCACCAGGAAAAGCATCGAATTCTACTTTCAACGGATTAAAAATAGCACAGTGTGGATCTCGAGTTCCAGGAATTCCAGCTTTAATTCTGGAATGAAAAAACACAATTTTTTTTAAATAATAATAAATATTTCTGAATATCTTTAATAAATTCATCGGGAGATAAAATCAATTTACAAAACTAATAAAAAACCAGCCTCAAATATGCTCGTACAGGCATCCGATAATTTTCATCCGGTGAATTAAAGGTTGTATCAACGGTAAGTAGGATCACTGGTGGCGGTTCTTTTTTAGCTGATGATTCGCTTATCAAACGATTATAATAATCATGATATGGCAAACAATGAATTGACAAATCTGCGTTGGTGTAAAACCTGTAAGAATGGAAAAGAGTAATTTCTTGCAAATGATTCACCAAATTTAACCTGGATCAGGTTTGTCCTGAAAGTTTTCAATTTTTCAAATGGAGAACAGAACTAAGACACGGACTTTTTTGGGTCAAATTATGTAGATGAATTTTGAAACAGATTTTCCATCGCATACATAAGTCATACGTCAAATTGGTGCGCTGCTTTAATCTGCCCATTATTTAGAGGCGTAAGAAATACCGTGTTATTACACTTCATTATATGAAGCTTCCGTATTAAGTGTTTGACATCCTGATGAATTATTCCCTATACGAATGAAATATACCCACTACAAAAGCATCAAGTTGAAATAAAGCACTAATTAAATTTAAAATGTTAAGAAGGCTAGTGACTTCGAAATGATGTCAAAATCAAATTAACTATACCATCCGACTGGTTGTTCTGAGGGCGTTGCACGCTTCATCATCAGTAACATTGTCTGATTAAAGCCGTCGTCTAATTCTGGTGTGTCTTCTTTTTGTTCTCGGAAAGGTATAGCGTAACAATTTGTTACCTAACGATGTACAAAAAAATGAATGAATTAGTAAATCTTTACAATCTCCATACAGTAAATAAATGAATTTCTATGATAACATTAGTAACACAGAAAAATAAATAACTTCTTTGTTCATGAATCTAGACAGCGTTACGGTCACTTCTGAAAAAACTCTACAACTTAACCACACCAAGGCCTAGGTTAATTGACAATCTTTCATGATCCTATCAATAGAAATTAGCCATAATTGGTCCGTTTTAAAATATAATTCAAAACTTATCTCAATGAAATAACAATACTACCTGGATAGCATTTTTTTCATAGAATCCCATCAATGTGCCCAATGCTTTATCATTAGCACCCGGCTTGTTCGAACGCCTTTCAAATGCATCAACAATAGTCAAATATACTACCGGATGCACCTTGACTGTTAATGTCGAAGCCATCCTCCACTACATAAAGAAATTATCTTGAAGATCCTATCAAAGTTATATGCAATAAAATCGTATGAAGTAAAATCGCTACAAAGTTAGACTCACTTTGCTCACATCAATCCAATAAACAAATGATCCAAACATAAGGTAGCTCTTGTCCGGATCCTTAAGTATAATTCAGGATTAAATATAATCAGAACAAAGTAAGCACCCGCCCCCAGCCTAACCTCGGATTTTAAACTCATTTCAAGGATGCACTGTAATTTCAAAAAAGCGGCCTCACACATGCCATAAAATACCTCGATATTGGCATGCCTCCAGTAGAAATTGAAGTCTCGGCCTTTGGAGCGGTAAAAGATTCAAAAGCGAATGGCGGGATCTGCCCTACTCCTTCGTTTAACAGGGGATAATTTGCTATGTGAGGTCAAATCTTACTTCGATAAGATCAAGTTGAAATAGATGAGAGAAGACCTCTTCACTTCTATATCCTTCACCTTAACACTTTCACTCTCTTCATTGCCATTGGATTACCTAATGCAAGTTGAACGTGTATTCTTAATGAACACGTAACAATCCATGTGATGGTCAGCTATTCATATCTTTCTTTCTCTTGCTTTCTTTTTCTTTATTTTGAAGGGTTAAAATTGAAAATCACTTGTTTTTGGCCATTATTCTTACTCATAAAAACATCTTTGAACTTTTCATTCTGATCACTGCCTCTGAACCACATTTATGAAACATAATGATAAGTAGTATCTTATAAACTTGTCGAGAAACTTTCTTGTTCAACCTATCGAATGCGGACGGAATTGAAAAGAGGATGGTATCGTTAAATCGATAAATGGTTCATTTAATTCATCAATAAAGGCTCGAATGGTAACAATGCATCTGAGCGTATCTAAAATTAAAGTTTAAAAAATAACATCGGATGCTCCTATGGAATCTCCGTTACGTTAATGATATTGCCAGTGTCTTTTATTTCATTCATTATATTTATTATATAGGTTGTAATGAAATAACAGTCAATACGAACATGCGGAAAATATCTTTGTACTCTTTGCTTGAAATATTTTATGAATTGTTTTGCAATCGATATTAAAACAAAAAAAGTCTCTTTTTGTTGCAAGAAGGTGAGAGTCGAAAGCGCTGAAGAGCGGTGGCGTAACTATTACAGACTCGTCGGGAGTGCTGTAAATTTTGCACTCTAGGACATTTTGATTCACTTTGTTCTCAGTGCTTTTGCGATGCATTTGGGAGAGACATTTGTTTGTTCCAGTGAAGAGCATTTATTCATTGTAGTAATGAATATTCATTGTGCAGGCAGTTGGAGAAAAGTAAATATTTGAGTTAGCATTTATTTGATTTGTTGTGAAGTATGGAGAACAAGGAGCTGTAGTTCGAGCTGCTTTTTTTGGCTTCTCTATAACGCAAATTCTTCCCTTCGTTTTAAGTTTTCGAAACATGTCCGCGTCACCAAACAACTTTAATCCATTTCAAAATACACAACTTTTTTAATGTGAAAATCCTTGGAGAAGAAATTCATTATTAATGTATGCTTGCTATAATAGTTTGGATGTTAGTGAATAAACTGGAATAAAATTTTGTCACATGATTTTTATTATTGAAAGCGATCTGGTTGGTAAGAAATAACGTTGATCGTTCAGCGCAAAGGTCAGAGCATTGGTTTAAATGTATGGTCTCATAAGTATTGATTATAATTTAAATTCTGGAATTTTGAGAAATAACTTGTTTCTTCTTAACTTGATAATGTGAAGCTGTTCAATGGAAGAAGAAAAAGGGAATTAAACTTTGAACTTCAAAGTCTTCTTTTTTCAGATTGGCAACCATTACATTAAGAAAAATATTCACTGCTTTAGTGAAATCTTAATAAATATTCTAAAACGGCATTTTGAACGTAGTTTAAAAGCATTTCTAAAAAGTGTTGCAAAAAAATTTGCAAATTCAGCTTTTTTATAAGCGCAAGAAATCGGTGAAATAGTCATAATTCATCAGTGCACTTCTCTGACAGCGCCAGTTCCAGCGTTCTGTCGTAACTGGGTTTCATTGCATTACATTCGAATGTAAGGGTCTGTAGATGTTTGGTAGCTAATTTCGAAGGAAGGCTACTTGCTGATCTGATTTTAAATTTATCACAGTTAAGTTTTATTAGTTTTATGATCATGTAAATGGACTAAGAATCCACTATTTTTGATAATTTTAAAAGTTGTCCTGGAAATATAAAATAAATCAAAAATTGAAGTAACTTTAGCAGTTATTCCTGGGTAAAATGCTTCAAATAGTTCCATCTAAGTTATTGAAATAATTCAAAATCACTCTTAATCGTTATTAGTTCATGCTTAAATTATGATCTGAGCTGAATTTTACAGTCGGAAATAGTCTGAAAAGGCAGTATTTTTTCAAAAATCTTTTTGTCAGTTGGCAGCTCGAGAAACACCGCGCGAGCTCCGAAGTTCAATCTGAATTAATATTTAGCAATTTTTATGCAAATCTTGAAATAAAAAGCATTTTATGAATTGACTCGTTTTTATAATCAAAAGTTGCTTGCTAACTAGTGCTACAACTTGAAATTCTTACTGTTTCGACAACCTTAACTTCAACAGTAAAGTGATGTATTGGACATAATTCATCACACGAGATCTTCGCTGAAAACTTAATTTCTTTTCTCGTAATTAAATGAGTATTTCTCTGCATTTTTCCATCTCTTGAAAATTTGCAAACTTCTGTATGAAATGATAATATGCCTTACACTATATAAAAAGATTTCTTAATCAAATGCTAATCTCCAGAAAGTAGTTATTTGGCGATTTGGAAAATTGGAACTTTGGAAATTTCATTTGAGAGTTTAATATTTTGTACTGAAATCTTATCTTTGTCGGTAATGTTAACTATTTTCTTTAACACGGAAATTTTAATGTGATTTCAAATTTCTCAGAATTTCAGTTAAATTTAATACTAACGACTGGAAAGCGAAGAAGAAACGAAAATGTCGTCATCGTAAGTTGAAATTTTTCTCACATCATATTTGTAATGAATTAACGAAGACACTATAGTCTTCGAACAATTCCAAATCATTTTACGTAAATTTCTGAAAGTTTTGTAATTAAATGGCATTCCTTTATCATTCCATATCATTAAAAATTGCAAAAAAGGATGGCCAAAAAATTTTCCAGCAAAAAAACATCCCAAAATAATCACTATTCAAATTGAGGTAATCGAATGTGTGATTTTTTTGTGATTGACGTGAAATGCACTGTTCAAACCTGAATGTTTTGAACAGCTTTGGGATAGAAATTCTTATAAATTTTCAAATTCATTGAAGTGATGCGAACTGAAAATACTTGTCTTCTATGAGATTCAAGTGAAACAAAATAGGAAATCTAAATTGAAGCAAAATAATTAACATTATGTATTCTTCTAAAGATTTTCCGCCTAAAGCAGATTAAGGAGAATTTGAAATAAGTTAGGGCTTATAATCTTTTCAAAATACGATACTTCTAAAATGCTCAGAAAACAACTTGACACTCTCCTCACTTCTCTGAAATTATTTGGTCCAGAGACGTGAAGGTGTTTAAGCTAAGGAATTTCCTTCGTTACGGGGCGATTTCGCCGCTCTTTTATTTAGGCGTTTTCTTCAGCAGCATAATGCTAGGGTCAACGTAAGAACGAAACTGCAAAAATTGATTTTTGTATTTTCCATTGTTGAGAAGCTGAAGAACGGGAGAGAAACTTCTCTTTAGTTTCTTCTTGGATGTCAAGTTCTTTTTCAGCTCTCTTTTCCTTTCCACTCAAATTATTCGAAATAAAAATGAAATCAATAACTCACAATCCTTTCTATGGGGAGAGAGACATGCTGAAAATATACTGCGCTTAGACGAAATTGATAATAAACTTATGAATAATGTCATCAGACGATATGTCATTATCATTCTACCATCTATGCGTAATGTCTGACTAGTCCGCTCACAATGTTTTCTACTACTACTACTGTTGCATACGATACAAACTCTGTGGGAACAGAATTCAAATTTTTTTTCATTTAGGAGTCAGTGCCTTTTTTATCTGTTCCTCTTTTTTTTATTTTTTTAAATTAAAACAAAGAAAATTTTAATAAAGTTCACAAACTTTAGTTCAGCAAAAATATAACTTTGATTAATATAAATAGAAACTTAAGAGTTTAGTTCTACTTAATTTATTGCGGATAATAACGAATCGGATATCAAAAACCTTATTTTTATACTAAAAATTTAATACTTAGATTACATAGAATACCTTTACCTGTATTTTTGTTGCTTGAACCGAAGCTTTTAAATATTTTTACCTATCGCATCTCATATTGATCTTAGAAGTAAAATTTCGTTTATAGCTTACCAGATTGAAAAAAACCATAACTGATCTTTTGCTACCCAGTCGCTGTTACAAGAGGGAAAATGCCTTAAATTTCTATTCTTAATACCTAACTGGAATGAAATTAGTCCTCCAATTTGTTTATACAATTGAAATTTTTTTCAGCTGCTTTTGGTTGCAATTTCGTCGGACTTTTTCTAATATCAAAATACACAGTAGACTATTTGTGCCAACTAAAATATATTGCAGATAAGTTTAAATAGAATTCAATTATTTCAATTTCTTCAGATTTTCGTCGAATTTTTTTAATGGTTATTTCACACACTTTTAAGCAGTGAAAGTGGCAAGCTAAAAGAAAGAATTAAAAAAAAGAGTTTTTTTCGGAAAAATTCAGGCTGAATTTTCATTTTATCTCATGAAAACTTTCAAGTCACTTTTAAATAATTTATCACTATTTAACCTTTGATTTTATCTCATTCTACCATGCAACAAGTATGCTTTTGTTTTTTATAAATTTTGATTCAATTCTTATTAAAATTGAAAACAATTTTCTCATTAACTCTAATAAGAATTAAAGGAGTGAAAATCAAAAATGAGCACTTCTCTCCTTAATATTTATTCATTTATTTATTCATTTCGGAAGACTTCCCCACTTACATGATATTAAAATGTCCCATAATTTTTTCACTATAACATTATGGAAATCAAGAAATGAAATGAGAGTTTGATAACAGTTTCCATGCTTTTTGTACTGGTGTTGTCAGCAACCTGAGTCTTGTTTTAGATAATCCCTCTTTGATGATATGATCTGATAAGCGCCACTATTTGTTCGGTTAATTCCCAATTTATCATTTATCTCTCATCACATTTAATCCAGGATTTAAAATCATAAACTTTCTTGAAAATATACTGCAACTTTCTTGATTCTTTCATCGCTTTCGCTGAATCATCTCTGACCACTTTTTTTCATGGGATGGATATGCATGAATAAAGGGATTTCCTCTGTCGGTTTTTTTTCCGGTTGTTAACATTGGAAATTCGTCATGCCCAATAAATTTGAAATAAATCATTTGAAAAGATTATTTTATCATGTTAGCTATAACCTTTTTCATCATTCCATCGATATTCCTTTCCGTAAGAATTGGAAGCATGGGACAATTTTGTCTACCAGTATCCCAATCATTTTGCTGCTTAAGCTTCCTGCTCTCCGTAATGACTGCTGAGAGAGAGAGAGAGAGAGAGGGAAAGGGAGACAAAGGAAGATAGAGTGGTCAAAAGATGGTGGCTGCGAGCATGGAATGCTTTGCACTGACGGACTGACTTGGAAGTTCTCTCTTTCTGGTCCTCAGGTCGCCTTTTACGTCTCAATTTACTTCTCTTCTCCATGAATAACAAAAACACTTCCTTTCCTTTACACTCTTCCATTGTCAACATTGAATCTCCTCATCCTCTGAAAAACGAACTTCACCGGTTCTGTGTAAGAAATAAATAAGCATTAATATGCCTTTTCCGATTTTACGATTTGTAGGACTGTAACTTTTGATATTCGGAATCCAACAGGACAAAGATGTTATCTTTTCTAGAGAGAGAACAGTTAGTAAGGCAGTTGATATCCGTAAGGTTAGTCTATATCTGCATGTTTCGAATATGCGCCAAGTTCTGAGGAGATTTGTTACTGTGATTCAATTACGACTGAAATAGTACTTTTTGAGGAGCTCACATTACAGAATTTTGTTTGAATGCATGGCAAGTCTTTCTTGATGGCAGTTAAGATTATTAAAAGTCGGAAGGTTTTCAATGCACATTTTTCCTGTTTTCATAGTTGTTTTGCATGTGTTTTTGAATTGCTTCTCTGTTTCTTTTCTTGATAACTGATAAGAGTTCTTGGCCGATCTCTCCCGCGATTTTCTTATCAGATTAGTGCTTGCATGTTGCTTTGAGTTGCATTCGTGTAAGAGCACGTACGAATGGATTTTGAACGACTTCATCACTGCCTGAGAATTCTCTTGCGTTGGCAATGACGAATGAGAGAGAGAGAGAGAAGGCGAAGGAAAGAGAGCAGGGAGAAAAAAGATGCAGAATTCTTAGTTAGTGCATCAGATAGTACGCAACTTGTTGACTGCGACGTGTATACACTTCGGTGGATGGTTAGATTGATTGAGAAATGCTGACAGAGGGGCCATTTGAGTAGCGTTAAGCTCCCTCCTCTCTGATACACGGCTTTCATTCGCTAATTAACTTCAGTTCACAGTTGCATCTTAGTTTCTTCTAGCAACATATGCTCCATCTTTAATTTTCGATTCTCTTTTCACCTCTCTAATTTAACATTTCTTTGGTATATTTACCTTAATGGGATTCAGGTGTTATCAGCTAGCGGTAAAGAGTTATCGAAATGCTTTGGAAGTGTAGAGATGATAGTTGTCCATGTGTGAGTTAATGTCATGGGAACTTGTAGATTCTCCAGATACATATGACATTTTTAAAACTTTTTTCCAAGCAGCGTACATTTCTGATTGCACACTACTTTTTTATGGTGTAAACAGAATCGTACACAGAATTTCTAGATGCACTAAGACAGAATGAAGTATTTTATTTCAGTCTGCCAATCAGTTGACTGTCCTGCACTTTGAACGAAAAGTTGTCCATTGCTTAAAAGCTGATCTTGGGGACTTATTCCATTACTTATTTTCTCTCCACACTAAATTACCATTAAGATGGGCAAAATTTGGTAAAGTGCCATAATCGCTTGGTTTCGGAACGCAAAGCGTTATTTAAATGTGAAAAGTATCAGCCAGAAATAAGTAAATTGGAACATATGTATTCAACCATATTAAATACGCTATTGAAGGTGAATGTGAATTCTATTTCAGAATGGCGGAAACAACAGCGGCACTGTTCAAGGAAATTGTTCCAGCACACTGCACCCCACATTCTAAAATTACTGTGGTTGGTGTTGGACAAGTTGGCATGGCTTGCGCTGTTAGCATCTTGCAAAAGGTTATTTCTTTTCCTGCCATTTAAAATTTCTATTAGATTTTATGAGACCATATGAAAGTTAGTGTTTTTACGAAAATTTTCTGTTTTGTGTGAATTATGGATATGCCAAGGTGTAAGATTGAAAAAGAGAGAAGAAATTGTCATTATTTTTTTCGCATTTAGCTATAAATATCCATTGCTTTTCTCGCTAAATCCAAATAGTTTTTGATCTCTTCACTTCACCAGTAGTCAGTTGAAAAAATTCTGGTAAACAGATAGGTTCCGGGCGAAATTTATGTGAAGGAATCTCATTCTGAATCTCATACATATTTACATTCCCTCCATTCTCCTCCTACACTTGCACTGACACTTGCAAAAATCTTTACTGTTTTCGAAATTGACTTTTAAAAGATGAAACAGCTATTTCGGCAAACTAACCTCTTAACGAAGTTCTATGTCGGTGTGACAGTAAATGATGATCGTCATCTCTTGGATGATAGCGTTGAAAAAACTTGAAAAATGTGGTGAAACATAGTGAATGTGGTCAAGTCAGCTCTTGTTTTACCATTCTATGTTGGTGATCCAAGCACAGGTAAACACCTCAAGCACCTCCAAGTTTGAATTGTCTGAATTGCAGCCGGCTTAACCATATTCACTATCTTTTATTGCATTTCTGATGTTTAAACATTGCTTATTCCATACTTCCTTTTGTAAAAGGAAACTTCTTGTTTACAGTTGGTAGTTTTCAATACAAATTTTCTCAGCAGCAAAACGTCTGCTACGATATTCAAGAGATATTGCAGCTTCGTTCGTAAAGATGCGCCCCAATATAAGGCCATTCATACAGGGTGTGAAAGAAAATGACGAGCTGAGAGCACTATATCTTAAACTTAATAAATCAATCGCAAATAGATGCTTTTAATAGGAAAAGGAAAAAATAATTCAATTGTTCATTATTATTGTTTGCATTTGGTTTTCACTGAAACTAATGTTTACAACCATAATCGGACGTTATTAATCTGTTCTTCAACTTTTGCTCAAAACTATGTAATTTGATGACAGATCGCATTTTCAAAATAGTAGCGTCAGACTAAATTAGTTTGAATAAGAAAAATTACTCAAGTTGAATTTAATCTTTTGTCGAATGCGCTATAAAGTGGTAAAACTGAAAACAAGTTGAATTGAGTGTTAGTTCAAATTCCAGCAATCCAAACACTTGAAGGAAGTTGAATTTATCTGTTTTGGAGTAAATTAACTAAATAAAAGATTTGCAGAATATCGCCAGCGAACTGTGCTTGGTGGATGTCGTGGCAGACAAATTAAAGGGAGAAATGATGGATCTGCAACATGGAGTCCCATTCATGAATCCATGTATTATCCGTGCTTCCATCGGTGATTTTTCAATTTCTTATTTTTGAGTAATGCTTCGGTGAAGCTTTTCTCTACATCAGCGGGTCTTTTTAATCCATATGATAGTTTTAGTATCTGTTAATTGGTTTTTTTTTATTAAAATTGTTGGAGTTACAGATTACGATATCACCAAGGGTTCGAAGCTTTGTGTAGTAACGGCTGGTGTTCGTCAACGTGAAGGCGAAAGTCGTCTCTCGTTAGTACAGCGTAACGTAGAAATTTTCAAGGGCATCATTCCTAAACTGGTTGCCAATTCTCCCGATACTATGCTGCTGATCGTCTCTAATCCAGGTCTGATTTTTTTAATTATAGTTCGATAAGGAAAAAGAATCTGTTAATAAGTTTGTAAGTATCCTTTTTATTGATTGCAGCATCTCAGCATTAAATGCTTCTGTAATTCCTTCCGTTTATGACTTCAATGTAATCATATTACATTATCTTTTTAAGGCTGTCGTTGATCGTATCATATTGGTGATTTAATAATCATATTCGATATAATCAGCGCCACCAAAGTAATCGTATTTGATGTTAGTTTTTTTAGTCGACGTGCTCACCTATGTCGCATGGAAAATTTCCGGACTACCACCACATCGTGTATTTGGTAGTGGAACAAACCTTGATTCTGCTCGTTTCCGTTTTTTGCTTTCTGAAAAACTTGGAATTGCAGCAACTAGCTGTCATGGATGGATAATTGGTGAACATGGCGATTCAAGCGGTTGGTTTTATCAAAATCAAAACTGTGAAGATTCTTGCTAGTTAAAGATTTATTGATTCTCTGATTTCGCTATTTGGTTTTCATTGCAATAATTTTTAGTTCCGGTTTGGTCAGGTGTTAACGTGGCAGGTGTTGCATTGCGCGAGGTAAAACCGGACATTGGTAAGAGAGCTGATTCAGACAAATGGCAGGAAGAAGTCCACAAAGGAGTCGTTTCAGCGCATGTTTTGACATCTTTATCAAATTTCACTTTTTACCTATTTCTAAATCTTGAATAGGTTATCGAATAAAATCTTAACACTTTGCTAATAAACTTAAAGAACATTTGGAATATGATATTCAGCATCTGGTTAGGTTATGCTACTTGAAAGCTATCCTAAGAATTTTAACGTTTAGTGCTTATGAGATCATCAAGCTGAAAGGTTACACTTCCTGGGCTATTGGTATGTCCACGGCTGCTATTGCATCTGTCGCTCTTCGTAATACGCGTTCTGTTTGTGCCCTTTCTGTCAACGTTAAGGTTTGTTTTATTTCTTATTTAATATTATGCGAAGTCCGAAAAAAAATCTTAGTTTGTTACACTTGTAACAGAAATGAAATTAAGGAGTGCAACGAGATAATTTAATAGTTTGAATTAATTTAAATTAAATTTATATTATTTTACAACTATTAATAAATGACTAGAAATTATTGATTTTAATAACTCTCATCACAGGGTTTACACGGCATCGACCAAGACGTTTATCTATCTCTTCCAGTCGTTCTTGGTGAAAATGGCATTACTCATATCGTAAAGCAGAATCTGAATGAAACTGAGGTACATTTTATGTAGTAATATTTATAAAAGTCTTTGAACTCACTATATAATCTGATTTATCTTTTTTTCCGTCTTTTATTCCCGTTTCAAATTGTTAAGTTTTTTTAGTAGTTTAGTACTTTTAGTAGTTGCTTTGTCCACCGTGAAATAAGAGATTTTTTTTAATTTATTGATTTCAGATAAAACAACTTCAGCAATCTGCTGCACAGCTATATGAAGTGCAATGTGATATTAAAGGTCTTTAAAGAAAAATAAAATAATGATACACTATTTGATAATAGTCACAACTAATATTCATAATTTCTGTAGTGGATCTTGATAAAATGGATTGAAAGAATGAGTTTAGTCTTTATTCCGTACCGTTCATTTATTTTGCACTGACTTTTTTGAAATTGACAGAATTCAAATGTTTTATTTTCCAATTACTTCATTCACAAGGCGTATTATACATTTCCCAAATTTTGGATGAAAAAAAAAGATTTTAAATTGGAAAATCCTCTCATTGCATATATCCCGTAATATTCCGCTTTCTAATATCTATGAATTTATTTTACAATAGTGCTTCTGGATTTTAAATTTGTGTTTTTATGGTTTTGCAAATATTTATTATCATTTAACGAATTAAACGATAATCTTATTGGTTTATATAATCATGTATGCGAATTTCTCGGCATCGTAAATTGCCTCGAAGTGCAAGGTTATTTGAAATGATATTTGTCTGAAATTGCTCTGTAACGTTGGTTGTAAAAATGGCGGAGAACTGAAATGTGATAAAACGAAGTCAGTGATGTGGTGATGTTGACAAGTGTTTCTTCAGATCTGTGATGCTAGATTGTTTTGCATGCGTCTTTAATGCATATTTTAAATTTAAGAAAAGTAAACGTGTAATGATTATTTCGAAGTCGAATGGTGGCCTGCTTTTATATGCTCCTTATTTGCAGTATGCGTTGAAAAAGATAATCGCACGAGAAAAAGGGAAGCAATATCAAATCCGGCCCTTGCATTAAATATTGGTTGAAACTGATAACAACGTCGTTGTTTGTGGAGAACATGGTGTTAGTATCAGCTAGCCATCAGCACTATCACGTAGAACAGAAATTGCAGAACCTGATTCTTGTAATAGAAGTAGGTTTTATAGCTCATTGGTGTATAAATGGCAAATGTAAAGAATTGAATAAGTTGAATTAAAAGAATTGAAAGCTTGAAATCTTGATGCTATGCAATATTAATGATTTGTTTTTACCATTCTTGCTATTATCATTTGCGTTTTAATTTATTTGTAATACCAATAAGAAAAATCACTTTGCAAATATTAATTTTTTGTTGATATATCATTATGATGATAAAGGACCTTTTACTTAATATTATGACTAAGTAATCAATCTTTCCTTCGGTATTATCAAATTAGAATGATGTCGCGGTAATTTTAGTATTGAATTTCATAATTATGAGTGAAATTGCTGCAGCATCGGGTCATTTTATAATTTCATGATCCTTCATGAATAATTCATTTGTTTTTAAAAAGATTGAGGTTGGTTATAAGCGTCATAGTCGCGCTTGCCGAAACGGATGAATGTTGGTTTGGCATGAGAACGAGAACCACGTTCAAATCGTAATTGCGGTCTTGACCTCAAAAATGCTGCTTGCCAGTGTTTTGTATTTTCGTTAGCCTGAAATTTCAGGCAGATTAACAAACCAGTGGACGACTAGCAAAAAGAATTTTGGTAAAACCGAACAAGTTTATGGGAAATATTATCAAGAATCATTTCAATTTGTGGGTCTATGTATGAGAACAGAGTACTGTCGAGGAATTTTTCGAAACTAAATTTTAATTTCTCGAACTAAAATTTTATTTATACTTTATGAATTATTCGTAAAATGCAAAGCATTTTTACTAAGGTAAACTTCCCTTCATTAATTGTAAATCTTCAAAAGCAAATTTTCCATCATTGTAAATCACAACCACGTTTATCAAATTTCCTTCTTAACAAATCTCCTCCCAGAAATTTATATATAAAACCCAGGATAGTAGAGAAGGGAGAGTTTCCACAGAGAGTTTTCCACATCACAGTCTGTGTTCTGTCATATCATTGCTGTTTTACAAATAAACTGTCATTTCAATCTTCCTGTACCACAAACCCACAAATTACTGTACGGATCCGTCCACCAGATATCTCCACCAAAATTAACCTACGCTCAAATCAGCGACATTAGTCTAATCTAAATTCCATTGCAAAATTAGTTTGTCATTGAATCCCGAAGCAAAAAATTCACGACAAGTACTGCACTATTCGATGATAACAATATTATCTTTTTAATACTGGTGTCAAGAATAATAATTTTTAAATAATTGCAAGGAAATTTGAACAGATAAGATGCTTGGCCCATCCTATAGCAAATAATCTAATGGATTTAAAGGTCCTATAAGAATGCGCATTTCCTGAAAAATAATAAAGACAAACGTACGAATTCATCATCGTCCTGATTTATAACATTGGCTCTTGTATATGTTGTTAAAATAAACATTCCAACACAAAGAGCGAAGTAAACAGTTGTAGTCATCGCAGTACACTGCATTTGTGCCGTTTTTGAAGATATCGTCTGATTTAAATCCTTGATAGTTCAATTTCAAAATTTATTGTTTTCCAATAAAACGCTAAAAAACTGAGTTTTTATAGTGAAACGTCACAGACAGGGTGAAATGTCGCATTTATACATGACATGCATCTGAAGAAAAGAACCTAATCCATAATTTTATTTTATAGACAATTGATTTTTTAAAGAAAGAATTCAATCATTTTCAAAAAATTACAATCGCAAATCACATTTTTGTTATTTCCGGTAGGCCATAATTATTGATATTGCAAAATATGTTTCGTGCCAAAGCATACTTTTAATGTTATGATAAAATATCCAAGAAAACAGTTAAAAACTATGACCTAATTTCACTTATACGATAAAACTTCAGGTGAAAGCTGGATCTCTAACTTAGAAGTTTAAAAAAAATTATTTCAAAAAACTGAATGCTGAAAAAGTTTTTCTTTAGTATGAAAATAATATTATCGATTTTGATAAAATTTTAGTACTTCGATTTATTTTCGATTTATTTGTTTACACCTAATGATTTCGCATAATTACTCTAAGTAACAGATTTGGAGAATAAAATATATGACTTTCTTATTTGTAATCATCCAGGCCTAAGATCTGAGTATCAGCGGTTAGTCAAGTATATTGTGTATTGTATATTAGTCTGTGATGCCAAATCTAATATTTCTCTCTGATTCTCTAATAATTTACAGATAAATAAACAGTAAGTTACATTTCAATTGTTCTGCTTGTCAGCTGATATGATTAATACTGCAGAGAACAAATAATCTGGCTTTGTAGTTTGTAAATAACTTTGAAACCATATATTTAAAGTTCTAAATTTTATTGTGTCGAAATTTCTCCAAGATAACATGACCCGGTGCCACAATTTTGGAAAATTGAAAGAATGTTCATTTCGAGGTGACAGATAATTAACGGCTCTATCCCTGAATCTTTTTGCACAAGAGAAACAAACATTCCTACCCGCAAATTATTTTGTTCTTCCGCCGAAAAATTCTCAAATGATCAGAATAGATGCTTCAATCTAAAGATCATTTTGTCAAAGATAAATTGCTCCGAAGTTTACTTTAAAGCAACATTTTATTAATAAAAATACAATGATCTTTAACCTTCTGACCTTAAAATTCTTCATTGATTCTTTTTACTATTAGCATAGTGTGCCTTCGTGTAATTTTAACAAAAAAAGTCGGCTTAAAAAATAAATTCAGTTTTCGAGTAAACATTCAAAAGCTTTTCAATTAAAATAGAACAAACAGAGATGAGAATGAAACGGGGCATCATTACACTTCTAACACTACCATTATCAACAATTTTTGAAAAGTTCAACAAAATATTGATACAGTTTAGTATTAGATACAATTTTATTTTAATCTTTTCAGAAACTCTATTTGACTTTAATCAGAACAATGAAAGAAATCCGATGACACCGGACGACACCGCCATTAGTTTAAAGTTAAACTGAAGTTGTCAAAAAATACCAAAGCATTTCATTTTCTTCACAGTATTTATTCGTCTTTTTTGCAATTTTAAAACAGCTGAAAAATTGTATTTTATTACTATCAATAAACCACAGTGCGATGATTTATGATCAATCCAATCACATAAATAAATATAGAGTAAGTCCTACGAAAGTTATAGGTCAGCAAACTTTCATTGTTGTTAGTCCGATTTTAACAGTAAAAAGGATTTTCGTAGAATCAAAATACTATTCAAAATATTGGAAAAATTCACAACTCTGAAATATGCTTGTTTCTTTAAAATATAAATTCAAAATATAAATTTTATTTGTTGAGATTTAATACAATTGCTTTTCGATATTTTGCTATTGAACAATTTGCATCTCACTCCGCTAGAATTCAGAAAGAATGAAAAGGGAAGGCCTCATTGCTTTGAATAAATGTAAGTAATAAAATGAAAATTATAAGCACATTAATTCACTGATTTTATTAGTTCAGAGGAAATGTTGTGGATTTTGTTTTTATGACTTGTTTGTGATTTGGGAGAGCTTGGTCTTGGCACGAGTGAAGGTGTATTTTATGAGAGTTTCTTGTCGTTATTCTTTGTCGTTATTGCTTCTGTTGTTGGTTCAGCGAAGCGTGTGATGTGATAAAGGTTGTTAGACGATCGACTTTATTCGCGAATGATACCGAAAGTATAGTTACAATCGAAATGTATAAATGGGTGGATAGATAGATGTCGAGACGATGAGTTGATAGTGGATTGATAGTAAACTGAATTCTATATAGATTGAAAAAACTAGAACTAGACAGCCTTTTAAAGGATTTGAATTGGGCGTTGAAATATGATAGTTAATAGGTTGGCTGATTTGCCTTACAATTGCTGTCGAGACAAGAATTGCGAAATTAGTGTAATAAGGTAGAGGTATTTATAAGATCAAGAATTGTGAAATAGACAAGAATTGTGAAATTGGTTTAATAACGTAGACGACTTTATAAGATCAAAGACAAGAATGGTGGAATGAGACAGAAGATAACCAATGAAAACTGATACCGATCAATTGGTAAACGAGATAAAATGTGCAGATGTGCATTAACTAATAAGATCAATTACGCTGGAGATTTACTAGCTCTTTCATTTGCATTATTTAACTTCGGATTTCCGACAGGAAAAGCAATCATCTTTAATGCATTGCTCATTCATTAGAAAATTTTCTCTCCCACAATTTTTCTCACCTTTAAAGAGTTTAATGAAATCTTTCTCTCTCCAAGAAAATATATATCTTATAGAGGGAGATAACGTCTTTTTAGTACAGTGGTTTTTTTTAGGAATGTTCAATTTTAAAGGAAAATTCTTAATTGGAAAATTGCGAACTATTGAATAAAAGAGAAAAACGAAAAAAATTCATTTATTCTTTCTTTCAATTCTATCGTATCTCACTAGCATAATATCAAAGAAGTAAAGATACTTAATAAAATTTATCATGAAGTCTCATGAGCTACAAATATAGCGATATCCTATAACTACGAAATTCAAGATGATCGGCCTTCTTAGATAAGAATTCAAAAAAATTGAAAAACTTGAAATTACACTTCCTTTGCAATAATTTACATTTTTTGCTGCTGCAATCTTTGGCTCGTAACTCAGTGAAAAATGCCAAACAAGCTGAACTGTTAAAGGGTATCTGTTCAAGAGTTCGTAAGGAAAAGTCACAAAATTTGTGTGTATTTGTTGTGAAACTACGAATCAGAAATCTGATATTTCACATTTTATCGATCAGAAAAGCACTGAGATAGATAACGGTTAAAAATCGTCAAAGAGTACAGTGGATATTAATTCAGATAAAGGAGTTTCAACATCAATGGCTTAATATTTTTCTAGATCCCTTTTAACTTTATTTTCAAAATTCCAATTTTAACCTCAAAGGGATAAAGTATGACGATTATAAAATAAGTGTCTTGGATTAATCGCTGAAATTGCTAACTCATTTTGCTGATTTTAAAAGTTTAAAATTACTAAATCTTTGCAAAGGAATCAACTTTAATGCATTAAGTGGATAGTTCCTAAAGAGTTTTTGATATTGAATGACTAAATATACGCAAGTAAAATTACTTTTCTTCGATTCAATGGATCTA
Organism: Cruorifilaria tuberocauda; assembly: GCA_013365365.1. Classification (NCBI taxonomy): domain Eukaryota; kingdom Metazoa; phylum Nematoda; class Chromadorea; order Rhabditida; family Onchocercidae; genus Cruorifilaria; species Cruorifilaria tuberocauda. The sequence continues at coordinate 31,983 of JABVXU010000093.1, read as the reverse complement.
CGGAATATTTAATTTATAAAGATTTAAACGGTAGTTCAAGGAAGATAGAAGAAAATAGATGGAAGAAGAGATCAAGTGAAAATTTCAGTCCTTCTTTTCAATCTCAGTTTTTCTAAACAGAAGTAGGATTTTCAATCAGCTAATGATTGATTGAATAAGTCAAACAATAACAATCTGTTGGAGTTCACTTATACTATCATTGCATTTATCCATCAGTCAGCTAATTTAGCATATTTGAAAATTCCTGAAATAGTACTGTTGGTCAGAGATTACTTTTTTATTTATAAGAATACTACTTGTAAAATATGTTAACGAGGAATTCATAACTGTTATAAATTAACATATTTAATCTGAGCAATAGAGTAATATTCTTATAATTTATCAAAATTAATTAAGCTGAAGAATATAACTGAAGAATGATATCATATGTAAAAGTTTAAAAGTTTAAATGAGTCATTCATCCAAATTTACTTATAAATGTTATTTACATCGCTTTCAGAAAATGAGATTGAAAATGTGCTCAAATGCTATTACTTCTCGTATAATTTCTTAAAATGACCTATACAACACATTAATCGCCAAATGACTTTTTTCTCCTATTTATAATCTAAAACAAAATTAACTAATATTCTATAGTAATAATTACTACAAAATATTAGTTAATAGAAAAGCTTTTTGAAGTCTTTCAGAATGATCTATTTTCTTATTTTTCCGTGCTTCCTTTTTAGAGTTATGCAAGCAGCATCAAGATTACTTTTAGAACTGATCTTCTTGTACTACTTACTCTCAGATTATTTAATTCTTTATCCATTTTCAGCATTCCTAAACTATTTAATGGCTTTAAATTTCTTCCTAGCAAAGATATAAGTGCATTTTGATTGCAAATTTCATGACTGCTCGAAGAATATGAAAACGATTTTATGAAAACCAAATTTCTTTGTGAAGGTAGGCACAGTAAACATTTTAAAGCTCAACTTCCTTAAATAATTTCTTCGGATCGAGATCAGATTGAATTCAAATAATAAATTTCAATGATTTAAGAAAGACTTGGAATGTAAAAATTTTTTTTTGAAATGTAAAAAATGTAAAACATGTAAAACATAGAACACGTTTTATCAATCGGTTTACCGAATGTATTGTGAAATGTTAATGGAAATGTGAAGATTGTTGGTACAGAGATAACTGATAATTCTATTGGTTGACCATTTAAAAATATCGATCTTTCCAAGCCTGTAAATTCACACTTAAATATTGATGGACACAACACTTTTCTCAAAAGATAATTTTGAGTGCTTTCAATTACATGATAATAACTTGGAAAATTGATATTACCCGTTTTAGTTCTCGGTTGTTATTCGTAACTTCTCGTGATAATAATTTCGTATAGAACGTTCTATATTTAAGAATGGAAATTCGGAAAGCATTGAAGCTTGAAAACCAAACAGATAAGCAAGAAATAGATTGATTAGAGCAATATTGAGAAATTGAGATTTGGTTTCATAATGATAAGGAAAAGTTATGTACAGATAAGATGCAAATATCACAGGTAAATGACTGAGATAAACCTGAAATATTGCATACTTACTTAGTTAAACAAGAAAATCATTGTCAGAAGCTAATTCAATCTAATCAACCAGCTCTTCTCTAATATTTTAATTCAATTTACATATGTTACATAAATTTGCGCATATAATAGAATAATCTTACTGAGTAGCACAACATAGACAGTGGCAAAAATAATTTAAAACTAAGAATTGTATTAATGAAACTGCCATATCCATTATGACAGGCATAAATCAACCAAGCAATAGCAATAGCAAATGTTGTACGATGAAACGCTCCATAAAATAGATAATAAAGCTTCCAATTCAAATTCTACAATTATAAAATCAAACTGATTAAAATAATATCACTTGACAGTTTTTATGTCAAATTTTACTTTATTCCTATCGACAGTTTATTCTATAAATAGGATTATCTTTGTGCAAATGTGCAAAAAACTTACAATTAAAATTGGATAGAGACCGTATATACTGATAAAAGTAAGGAAAATGGCAAAAATCCAGCCACAGATAACAAAAATGCCCGAATATCGCATATTACAAACTTTTTTAGTTTGGATTTTAGCCAAATGATGACCAAGCAATAAGCCAATAATATACGGAGCTGCGCGATACTGAGGTTTGATGTACATCACGACAAAATGCTTTAAATGACAAGAGATTAAATTTGAAGAAAAATACACTGCAGAAGTACAGTTTAGGTTGTATCTCTAATATCATATGGTCACTAATAATCGAAAAGCAACGGTTATCATATTATACTTCCGAAAGTACATAATGTTTTTATCATCGTCGCCGCTTTTCATGACAATCCTTGTGATGGTAAACATTCATTTGAAACATTTAACAATTTAACAAGTCATGATGACTTCAGAACAGCGGAGTACTCTTCACTTGAGCTAGCGGAGGAAGAGTGGAACTCCTACTTTAAAAGGCGAAATACAATCTTCACTTTTCTGCAAATCGTTCTCCAAGATTCTTAATAAGAATCTGATATCATAAGAGAAATTAGAAGTAGGTAATGAAACAAACCTCCATAAAATTGGAATTATAAATAGGAGGTCTGTTCCAGCCAAGCTGTGTGGGTGGCATATTATGAACAATCATTACAAAAATTCGACCTGCGTCTGATAGAGCTATGCAAAAAATGGATAACAGATAACCCCGTTTTTTATTTTGACCAAGCGTTAATAGAAATATGGGAGATAAGAAGTAAAAAATAAATTCAGTGCTTATATACCTAAAATTAATTAATAAAATTACATTTACATACAATCTAGCCAATCGATGGTAGAAATAGTGCAAATAGTTGGTGAAATTTGAAATAAGAGTGAATCCTGAGATTTTGCTTAGATATCTAAGCATTAATCTGATCAAATAATAAAAATTTTCCAATGATTTCTCACTACAAAATTTACCACTTCCAGGAAACTTGTCATTACTTACCATGCCCAACCCATACAATGATGTTCAAATAAACTGCCTATGAGTAACAAATTTTGCCACCAATATTTGGAGCACTGCTCGATATGATCAATCTCAGGCCATAATTCTTGGTAATGTAAAGTGGTGAGAAAGTATATAAATATCATGGTGTAACAATAAGTTGGCCACAAGCGGATAATTCGATGCACATAGAAATTTAACCAAAACTTTGAAGATTTCCATGTTGGTTTTATCTCTGAATTAAATCAATTTAAAAAATAATCAACCAATTTGTTCACTTTTATCATAATATATCACACTTTTGATATCGTAATTTAACTGAATTGAATTGATTGAATTGAATTGACTGTAGCTGAATTGATTTCTTCTCGGCAATATTCAAACGTGTGTTTTTCACATAAATTTTTTCAGAATTTCATAATACTTACCCATTTCGTCATATTTTTGAAAAAACCCATATGCATTCACTGTTCCACCAAGAACCAAAAATACATCGACAGAAAGTAGAAAGTTCGCAATCCACTGATTGCCAAAATTATCAGCAATATCATGATAATATTCATCAACGTTATCAATATATGGCTGAAATATACTAAATATACAACCATAATAAAACAGTCAAAAATCCTTCAGAAAATAATGAATTTTAAAAAGGAAAAAACTACAGTAGTTAAAATGATGTACAAAATATAAAATGTTTAAATAACAGATTTCAATAAACGAATGAGAAAGATCAAGTAAGAGCTTCAATATTTCTTTAGAACAACGAACAGCAACAAAGGCAAACATATGACCAATGATAATCCAAATCATCGTTAAGAATCGTATGCCGAACATACAGGTTATGACTTTTGAACGATTTTTTGGCATTTTAAACATCATGTTAATATTTTGCTTCAATGATAAAGCAAGAATAATTTGCTCCTTCATAGTTCTGGAATCCGAAAAATCGAAAATTTAAATTTATTCTTTCAGAATAATAAATCATTTACATTAAATCTAGTTGCATTAGAACAAAAGAGATCAATAATTTTAAAATTCTTACTTTTTGCTAGAAAAAAATGTTGCACTATTTGACGAAAAAAAAACATACTTTACTTTAGAATCTCTTGTAATGTGATAAACAGTCGAGAAAAGAACAATCAGCCATAGAAGTGTGTTGAAAGCAAAGATAAAGACAGAAATTGGTCTATTGTACCATTGCAATGGACGACGAGAATGGACACATACAGAAGGTGAAGTATGGTTTTCCGGTAACCCAGTACCCGACACTTTCTCGTAGATATTCCAAAACTTTAAATTAATTAGACTTTGAAGCGGCAAATTACTTTCAAAAATAAGAAAAAAATTGAGATTAGCAAATTAATGATGGAAGCCTTCTGCATGGTTCTGTCCAATTTTTCCGTCTTTTTTCTTCAATTACAACAATTTGCTTGTTGTTTGTACTTAAGTCTAATTCCTTATCGTTTTATGAAATTTCTCCAATTCACTACGAAATTTTATTTCTTTAATTTTATTCGGTAATACCTTATATTGCTCTTCTAAGCAAGATGTTGGAATACAAATAGTATGTGTAGTAGATTTATACTGTTTTGGATTATAACGATAGCAGAAAGTTGTCGGATGTTGGGAAGCTGAAAATGCTGCCTCTTTGGCTAATTTGAAGCAGAACAGCATTCGAAACATCTATAAAAAACGATCTTTTTAATCAAAATGCAAACTTTCAACTTCCAGACTTAGAAAATCTATTATTCAAACCATACCAAAATGCAAAAAAATTCAAACTATTCTGTAATAACTCAACTGAATGAAATATATGATGAAAAAACTACTGAGAACTAAGTAAATTTAAAGAGAAGGAGAAGAAAAAGAAAGAAACCACTTTACGCAAGCGCTTATTAATATTGATAATATAAATTGCAAATATATTTTTTCAGATTTTAGAAACAGTAAAGAATAATACTAACAAATCTGCTGTCTGTAATAAATTCGTTAGATCTGCCATGCCCAAACGTAGGATAAAATGCGTTCAATGCATTTAATGAAATAAGACTGGAATTTCGATCTGCGCTAGCCTAGAAATGAAGATTTTTAATGAATGGTGTAATTAATATGCCGTTGAGAATAATTCATAAAGGTATTTGCTAACATAAATATTTCTGAATCAACGCTAATTCACTTCACTATTTATCGCCTCATCGAACTATTGTAAGCTAAACAGATGTTGATCGTCCTATTCGTTCAATTTTCAAAATTTTATCTCAAGAGTAATTGCAACAAAGGAAAGCGGGAAGTTCAAATATTCAAAGTCATCAAAATATTTTAAAACATTTCAAATTTTAAATACTATAAAAATCTTTGCTATAGTAATGTAAAATTCAGATGTAAAATGTATCCTTACTTTCAATAAATGCTGAAAACAGTTAGCAGACAACGACCACAGTATTTTTTGCTCCATATCTCTTAAGTCCAAAATATCAACAGTTTGGCCAAAGACTATAACCAGTTCTGACATAATACTTACAATGCAAAACCTGACTGAAAGCCGCATATTCACTGTAAAAAGTGTCGGAAAGTAGAGAGATTTGGTTCCTTAATTGTTTAACATAATCGAATCGTTCGACGAAAATTTTTGTTCTTTTACACATTGTAAATTATAAAGGGCAACAATTAAGAATAAGATAATCGTTTATTGGAATAGATAGTCGAGTCACGGAATAGGATATAACGAGCTAAGATCCCCTTGATAATCCGGAATCGAATTGATAGCGTTTAGTATTTATTTAATGCTGGGGATTTCGCAACCGAATGATGTTTCCTGGTCCAATAAGCTGATTGATCTTTAATCTCGATGATAATCGACGGAAAGAAGATTGGAGCCGATCAAATGATGACCCGAGGTAATCCAGTCGACTGTAAGCAGTTAGTTCTAGAAATAAGTGGCTGTCGTTCCTGAAGTAATCCACTACTTATACGGCTTGAAGTAAGAGGAGTGAAGACTTTGTGGAAGTAAAGACCAAAAATGATTGGTAATGATAATTGAAGTTATGGCTTATCAGCCTCATGCACTTGCTACATATCGATAAAAGTTGTGAAATTAATGAAACAAATGTTGATTATTTATCGAAATCAAAGATTGCTAGCCATGGAAGAGAAATTTGAGCTGAGTTAACTGAAACTGAAAAGAAGATTGTGTGATGACGAAACTGTGGTTAAGACAGTTGTAAATTAACCTTTAATCATCCCTTGAAGATTATAATGAAATAAAAAGTGAAGGGGCAATGAATTAAGATAAAAGAAAGCATGGTATTTGCCTTAACTGAGCATATCTACGCGAAGATTTCCCAACATATAATTTCAATATCTACGAATTCACCATTCCCTTTTATATGATTTCAGTTTTTTCCGACAAAAAGTAAAAAAAATTAGTGCAGTAAATTTTATTAAAATTAATATTTTTCAGTCGTTTTGTAAATCATAAATGAGATTTTGTTTTGCTGAGAATGCAGAAAATGGGGACGAAGTAGCCGATGAAATGATACAACGATAACAGAAGGATACTACCACAGGATACCATAATTTACTAATAGTCTCTGAGAAAGTTATGGGTGGCTAAAGTTTCTGCAAAAAATCTATAAATTAAATTATCATATATGGAAGTTCCAGAAAATTTTTATTTTTATGGGTTTGATAACTCTTGAAATTCTATTAGTTGGAATTTTCTGAATCCTCTATATTTGTCTTCGGATTTCATTTTTCGCCCGCGTATTTTTAATATTTTTGTATTTCACTGAACTACAATAAATTTACAACAAAGGATAGATATGAAGGAAGTTATAAAAAGAGTAATTAATGGAGAGGGAAGAAAAAGAGCCCAGATATTTGTTGTTTCTTTAAATAGCACACCTCTTCAGAGATTTTTTGTGAGTGTGATGAAGGGGAAGAATGTTTCGAAGGACGTGGCGCTGATGGAGTGGAAGGGTGCAATGAGCACTGAATGGTCTCTTCTGTCGCCATTCAATTGTATTGTCTCGTTTCGTAAACGGAGCACTACTAATTCCAGTTTTCATCGGTTTTGTTCGTGCAAACTGGAAATGATCGTCTCACTCCAACTGAGAATCCACATTACTTGGCACAGAAATGCACTTATCCTTAACCGTCTCTAATTACTATTTTTAGACATTCCTCAAGTAATTTTTGAAAACGTAAATTTGTTTCGATTCAAGAAAATTGTGAAATTCTGATCTACATGTAAACTGTAATGCATTTTGAACCAATTATCCTTTTCAATATTCCTTAGCAATCACACTATTCTTAATTCGAACTACGAATGCTTTCAAGTGGTCAATTAAAAACACGAATTAAGGAATCATTAGGAGTACCTTTCAGTTTCCAGCTGATATACGTCATTTCTCTTACTGATTTCAGTAATGAAGAAAAATAAGCCAGAATAAATGAGCTGTTTTTCCAACGAATATGTAACAAATTAAGAAATAAGTTCCGGCGCAATGAACCGTATCATTTCAATTACCCGCGATGGTCATAACATGAAATGATGTCGGCTATACTTTAAGAAATCAATCAAGTTGTTTGTGCCTTCCGCCAAGAAAAAAACGATAAATTTTATTACTCCTTTCTCAATTGTTAGAAGTGAGAAAACAGCAATTGAACAATAAAATAGGTCATATCTCAGAAAGCAAAAAAGCTATTTTAACATTGGAACTCTATATTGATGCAACTATTGTGACATATAGCTAAACAAAGATTTGTTTTTTTAATACCTCTCCAAGTTATTTCAAGTATCGACAAACATTTGGAGTAATTTGTTTCTATAATAAAAGAAAAAAACTGCGAAAATAAGAAACTTATTCCAATTCTAGCTAATTATCCGCGACATCTATATATTCAGTTCAACTTCTAGTTTTCCTTTCAACACATACAATGACAATAATTGCAATAATTTTTAACTTGATATTGATAGAGAGATCAAAGAATCCTTGTGACAATGTGATAATTGATAATTTTGTAATAATTGTGATAATGTGATAGTGAATTATTTACATTATTAAATTATCTTATCGATAATCTCTGAATCTTAACTATTGCTTTTGTAATTTCGTTCTAGTTATTAGTTCCCAAACTTATTTCATACTTCGATTTTTTCTTATATGTTTATAAAAATAAAGCTCTAAGTACTACTGCTGTAATAATTCATTATTGCTAGCTTGAAGCATTACAGATGATAAATTTATGAAATAAATCTGGAAATCTTGATTGTTAATGGAAAAACACAAAAACAACAGAATTTAAAGATTTAGTAGTGTGGGAAAAGGCAGGAATAAGGACGGCATAATAAATAAAAAATAATAACATATTGGAATACTAATAACCAGAACTTATGCCATGATTTATTTTTTAGAAAATGTTGCAGACATATCAGAGCAGCGCTAAAGTCAGATAATTTTCATGTAGATTCTGGTTAATTGAATAAAAAACTCTGAAACTATATGCCGAGATAAATAATTTACGATCAAAACACGGGATGCAAATAACTGAGATTTTATTTCATTACAATCACATAGCTGATATCTCAACAACAGAATCGGAAAGAGACAGCAGTATCACAACATACACCATAAAGAAGTAATTTAAATATATCTGAGTATTTAATCAAAGATCAGACAGATTGTGGACACCATTTCTACTCAAGATGGTGAGTAGAATCAGATTTTGAATAATAAAAAAACTAAATCATGTGTGCTGGCTTTCCAGATTAGGAAAAGTACGAATGAAAATTCAAAGGAATGGAGGCACTATATACCTGAATTTAATTTATTAAAAATATTGACATGGAATAAAATGAATTCTATTTAAAATGAATACCTGATGGATGGATGAAATGGATGATAATTTGAATGAAATTTGCTGCACATCCTATACAATGCATGAAATTTAAGCAATAACTACCATAGTGAACATTTTAATATTGGGTTCATTGGTGAATTAGAAGGACATTTGAAAGCTACTGCAAGATCAGGTTGATTAACAACCACACTATTGATCCGGAATCGAGGTTGCGCATGTCGACCAGTTATTATTTGTCTGAGTAACGCAGTTAGTGGTGAATGTCTACACCACGTCTGTAATATTTTTTTGAGTTAAGGTTAGAAGCTAAGAAGGAAAAAAAAATTAATCCAAACCTGCAGCATTACAAAAATTTGATTCGTCTTTCATTCAGAAAATACATAATTTCAAATTAATTTTTAGTATACTTTTTAACTTGCAACAATGGGAAGTTAAACTCAAGATTTTCACAGTGTCAACGTTTTCCTACAACAGTGACAAGATTTAAGTTGTTCCTTTCTAGATGAGAGTGTTCTTTCTTTCCTATTATTGTCGACGATCTTCGTTGACCGTGACAGTCTTTCTTTCTTTATATTGGTAAGTAAGCAAACTGCTAGCTTTTATGTCAGGCAGATGTGATTGCTGATACATTGGGTATACCTCAAACTTGGGTAATTAAACCTTTATTACTTTAAACTTCATAGCACACAATAACATGACATTAACACATAAATTTACTAAAATATCCAGACAAGTATTAAAAAAAACGATCGTTATACCCTTTCGTTAAGCCACCAAACCTTTCCAATACTTCATTGTTTGGTACTTTCTTTATTCTGGAGGAGGGAGGATCTTGACTAATCAAATGTATATAATTTTAAATTTAAGAACAAAGGATTTCCTTACCAAAGCTTGTAAAACCACAAGCATACATTTAGCTTACAATATCAAATCCAGAACAAAGGATTTCATCATCCTTCGTCTTCTTGATTTCATTGACACAGTTTATAGACATGGAGCTAACAATATTAATTTGAAGAACAAGGGATTTCTTTAACAAAGCTTGAAACCACAAGCATACTTTAGTTTACAATATCAAATCCAGAACAAAGGATTTCATCATTCTTCATTTCCTCGCTTTTTCAGCGACACACAGCATTAAACATTTCAATGCTAAATATATCTCTCACAGAATAATATTGGCAAACTCGAATAGACTCAATAAGCTGGAATGGAAAAAGAAAATTCACCTGTGCACTACAAAGAAAGAATATTTGATTCATATCGAGATGCTCGAGTCCTGGCAAGCGTTTCTCCTCATAACCAATTTTTTTGATGTAATTTCTATATGCCTGAAACAAGTTTATATAGAGGAAAAGTTATAACACATCAATCCCGTTCTTTTCAGTAATTTTTTATTAATAATTATCCAAGTTTTTAAGCGTTGAAAAAAACTAGTGCAAATACTAACTCGGAAGGCTTCTTTAATACCACCATTATCAGCAATATTTTCACTCAATGTACGTAAACCGCTAACATGCAAATCTGTTCCGGGAATGACGTAATTGTTATATTCTTTCATGAAACAGTCTTTTTTTCCTTGAAATTCTTCTTTGTTACACTATCCCACCAGTCACGCAGTTGCCTTGATAGTCAAATTGACTTCCTATAAAGAACGTTCCGAAAGAACGTTCCATTACTTTATATCACTTGTTATTTTCAGTCAATGTACCAGCAAGGGAATTATTTCGTAATTTCGATAATGAATTAAAAATAAGTCATCTAAATTGTAGTTTTTGAAAGGGCTTTGCAAAGCTTGATAAAGTGCAGATTGTGTTACGCACATGATGATAAATTTCATTTGTTTACACAAATTAAAATGAGATTTAAGATGCAGTGAATATGCATTGCAAAAGAATATGTGATTATAATTACCCCGATCATCGAATCGTGGATCATTTCGTGCCCGATAACCGATCCGATGCCACCAAAATTCATCGCCCTGAAACACAAACTTATGCTGCAAGAAAATGTAAATAGCGACATCATCCTAATGATTGAAAAACTGATTGAATTTTTTTTCACTTTTTATGTTGTGTAAGTTAAAATTAGAATGAAAATTTTCACAATACGTGAAATTTTCTCTGCAATATGAAATAAATAATAAAAAAAACCTCACTTTGGAAAAGTTCGATCGAAAAATGGCGCTTGAAGAATGGTTGCCGGAAACACTGAAATTGAGTAAAAATAAAATCAGGATTTTTAAATTGTACTTTTATAACATATAGTCCAAACTAATTAGCTTTATATTTCTAAAGTCAATGTTGGAAACCAAAATTCAATATGATGCAATAAGGATGGATTTATCTTCGGTCTTGATATGCATTCCGAAGAATAGAAAGATCTTTAAAAGTATTTCGGTATTTTAATTGCATAAGAAGTTTAAAACTGAACGGAAAAGATAGATTAACCGACAGCATTTTTAAACAATGAATAAAAAGCGTTCACAACGGATGCTGAGGCATCAAATTCTATTCTTTTGACAGGTTTCACCAATTTTCGTTATGACTGTTCCACTGACCAACGTGATGCTTTTGTTATGGTTTGGGCGAATGTATCATTGGGATAAATGTGCAACTGTAAAATACAAAATTTTGAGCAAACTTATTACGCAATTGCATGTTAGATAATACCGTTCATAATTCTTATTTTGTGGTTCTAACTTTTGCGAAAAAAATTTTTCAAAAATAATGTTGGAAAATGTAACTACATGCTAGCTTGTAATATTCATCGAGATCTTTGGTATGATGAATTCTGGATAGCCGATCAAATTTGACATTTCATTGATCTTTTTTAATGCTTTCTGTTTTTCATACAGCCAATTATATTCTCCCAACATTTCTTTAAAGGCATTTTTCAGAAGGTTTACCATTTTGAACGCTGCTTGCTTATCAGCCTAAAATAAATATGGATATTAATAAAAATAGCAGATAATGATACTATAACAAAATTTAGAGTTCAAGAAAGAATGATGCTACTATTTTGAAACCATACTTCGCTAAAAAAGGAGTTAATATATAAAGCTCCTGAAGCATAACGCATTTGTTCTACAGCTATCTGATTGCAAACCATCCATCATGATGACTTCATTTGTTTTCTTTTGATTTTCACGGTCTGGCAATCCAAACAATCAAATACTCTACGTTGTAATCAATATTAATGAATAAATCGTAAAGGTGCACTTGCGAGATAAAGAACCTGAAAGATTATGTGATTTTCAGAATTTCTGGAGGCTAAGTACATAGCACAATAATGATACCATTTTCGTTGAATTTTTTAAGATGATGATATTACTTAGTTTGTAAGCAGGTGATGGATATTAAGATCCTCGAGATCTTAAGTGTTTTATAATAAATTCTGTTCTTCAATTCACTAAATTTTTTAATAAAATTTGTTGTGAAAATTCGTTCATCCAGACGAAAATTCCATGTCGATGTATAAAGCCATATGATATAGTTTGCCAGTGTCCGTTTAGGCGTCACCTGAAATTTGGATATTTTTGAAATTGTAAATTTGGTCTCATTAGTCAACAGTGGTACTAATACCACTGTTAATAAATGTTAATCTGAAACTGAACTTAAAGGCTGTTTTAGGGATCACGTTGCCATAGTCTTCTCATTCTCACCTTTTTATTTCTTATTATCCCATCTTATTATCCATTTCTTATTAACCATATTTCTTATTATTCCATTTGTGATGATAGCAAGTTTCTTACGCTTATCCCGTTTTAATTTGTACTGACACCAGTTTCTCGTCCTCCTTACTCAATACTGCTCATTTTTTACGAGCAATGACTCCTTTCTTTTTTTTAAAGCATATACATATTATTTTTACAAGAAAACATGCATACTTTTATCAGTTCATCAAGCTGTTTCAAGAATTCCATATTGACAATATTGATGACACGATCTTTATCTAGATACCAGTGTAGATCGGCGGGAACCATAGTTCGAAAATACTTCTCCCACTCCATCTAAAAAGTGGAATCTCTTTAGAACAACAACACTCACTGTTCTTTTTTTTCAACAGTTAGCCGTATTTCTCAGCCGTCGGTAAACTAACACTAAATTTATTTTCCTATATACTACATTTTTTATTCCGTTCCGTAATAACTGATATGCATTGAGAAGAACAGACAAATACGCAATCACTGAAAGTGATGGACTAATATTAGAATTGAATATTTTCACAGATTGAAACTTTGAAAGGATGTAATATAAACATTATATTTTACATAGAGGAGAGTTTATTGAAATTAGGTAAGCATTAACTTCTACAAAAAAATTAAGTTTTTAGCTGTAATTCGTAAACCGATTAACTTCTGTTTATCTAAAATATTTAAGTTACATATATTGCATCATAGCTCAAAGGTTTAAAATGATAGGGAACAATTTTTTCAGCGTGAAATTCGAAATCATTAACCTCTGAAATAAAAATGGACAGGTCGCTAAGATGACATTGATAATAAAGCAAAGTATAATTCCTCTGATTTTCTTCTAGGACCATAATCTGAGAAATTCAAAGTGAATTTGTCTTTTGCAGACGAAATTCGCATAAAAAATAAAACAATCCTGATAAAAAAGACCAACATAAAACAAACCTGAGCAAACTTCTTCTCAAAGTTGATGATATCATCGGTCTCTTTTTCGATTTCATTTCTTTTCTTCGATATTCCAATGTCATTTGAGACAAGAATTCCTAAAGTTAATATATGCACGTAGTCTGCAAACTGATCAAGAAAATTTCATATACATTTGAAGGATCACATTAAGGCTGCATTACACATTTGTTTAAAGTTCTGTGCACAAAAATCAAAGTTGAGCAGTCTATACACTAAAACTAAGAAAAATTACTTTTGAAAATCACTTTACCAATAATATATTCCCCATAAGCTTTCAAATGCGAGGCATAATTCTTGGCATTCAAATAATATTCTTGAGCACTAGAACCAAGTGCGAGTCTTCCTTGATCAACCTGAAAAAAGGAATACTTGAAAATTTTTGGAATCTCAGTATAAACTCATTTCACTGTATTTCGAGTTTTAATTGTTAGTCCTACGAATTTTGAAATTAAAATCAAAAATAAGTGTCATATTTTCCTTTTCATTAACTTAAAATTTATTATCAGTCAACTGCAATGAAAACACTTCCGTCATTTAATTGATGACAAATTTTGCTACTCAATATGTGGATAGAAACACTGCATACCCAAAACAAAAAACTACTTCACACTGCCATCGTCTTATTACTTTAAGAAAAAAGAATGCATCCAGATTATGTCAAACATAAATACACTGAAGTCACAATTTTGGCATTATTACAAATGTCTTTTTGAATATTTCCGATTCGAGTAAAATATAAAAGTTCAAATCAAATTTCACTGCAGATCTGTGCAAAGAAAATAAAGAAAAGAATGACATGAATCAAACGTGTTGAAACATCCTTTTTGATCATAAGACACATAGATAGATATTCATGAAAATGCTAGAAGATCGCGTCTGTGCAATTCTGACCATTATTTCCGTGGAACTGAATCTCTCCTCAGACCATTTATGCCCATATACTATCGGCCAGGCACCAAGGTGCTTAAAAAATTCAATGCAATTATAGAGTAATGCAGCATAATGGAGATCTTCAACTAAACTAAATTTAAGAAATTGCTCATATTTTAGATATTCGGGACTACTTATGTAAGATTGAAACTTCAGTTAATTTAGAATTAACTCTATTTAATCGAAGTCAAAAATCAGAATCGTTCCGTGTATTAATGAACCTTTTTCATTACTCAATTGAATAGGAAATAAAGAAATTCACACTCAGAAGTTTCGAAAAAAGCTCTTTACATTACCCCTGTAATACATTAGTGAATTCGCCACAGAATTCCTATATTTTAGTATTTCATCAGATGCAATGCATGGTTCATTATGGTTCAACTTGAATTAGAAAATAACATAGATTATTTTTAAACCTCAATGGCCTCTAGATTTCTTTTCCTTGCATACTGCGTAGTCGATCAGTATCTATACAAGCTTGATATATCACTTTCACAGCATCCATTGATTTTGAATTCGTGGAATGTTTTGAATCATAAAGTTCTGGAAACACAGCATCACTTAATAGAGCTGGATTTTATTAGCTGCTAATAATTACAAAGTGTGACAAGTAAAATTTTAGTCATGATTCTAATTGAGTTTCTCATAATAATTATAAAATTATAGATGCCGAACTGGGCATCAAAAACGGTACGAACGATATTACAGAATGAATATTTTTGTGAAATAAACATATTTCAGTATTTTTTAATATATGCAGTAACTGACGACTAGTAATGTTGTTAATGTATCCGGAATGCAAAAGTTTTTAAAATATCAAGAAAGTTTTAATTTCATTGGAGAGGTAATTTCTCATGTAAGAACTTTGAATTTTAGTAAAAATAAAATTTACAGAAGCAAATTTACCGATTAGCGGCGAGCCCAGCAATGAAAAACTGGAGGAAATATTTGTGAGACATATTGCCAAAAAATGATGATTGCTCAACATAACTGCTCCAGTTTTCCTTATGGATTATAATTTACTAGTTCCTGGAATTACATATTCAATAATAGATCCCAGAAAATGTCTTTCAATTAAACAGCAAATGATACTTAACTTATTATAAAGTAATTTCTAGCAGTAAATAATTTAGGAATTATTTATTGCACCGATCACATCGTAAAAAAGCTTTGAAGGAAGATCTACATCGTCAAGTAATTAAAATGTTACTTGTTATCGTCTCTAAGGAGTGAAAGGCAAGCAGAAAGTCAGTTGAATTGATGAAGTACTAATAAAATTCCTTGGTGCATTCAGTTAATTAAGTAGTATTCGTTACTTCCTTCCATTAAAATACTACAGGTTGTCTTCCGCAACAAAATATGATGTCACCAAGTCAAAATGACAACAATATAAAGTCACAGAAGCAGGAAATTCTAGTTTTTTGATTACGGTAAGTCACACTTTGATTAAAGTTAATAAACCACTGTGTTGTGACAGTTGAGAACTATTAGACACACTTTTCTATTAGACAACATTTTCTGTTTTGCGAAATTTAACAATATCCTGATCACGTGGAGATCATTAAGTAATAGTACTTCTGGTCCAATCACTCCAAATAGTGAGTAATTTATTATCTAAAATGTGATAAGCACTCAACCGAACTATTAGAAATAAAATAAAAATTGGAAAACATAGCTTACCAATGGAAAAATCACTAATGTATTCATTGATTAAAAAACTTTCGTCCTTTTGCAAACGGTATCAAATTCTTATTCTTAATATCCATGGCAATAATTCGTTGCAGAGATTGAGATGGTTCCAGAAAGAGTACGAAACCAGCTTGAAATATAAATATATAGAATATATGCACTAAATACACAGTATAGAATATGTTATATAAAAATATATATTATAAAAATCAACACACGCAGGGCAAAATTATGCTTATAAATTCAACGAAAATATGGTACAAATTTGATTTGAGGCACAAAATCCAAGATCAATAGAGGCAAAGAAGCTATAAATCGACTTAATTTTGGAAATCTTGCAAATTTAGGAAAAAAGCTACTCAATTTATTATATTACATCAAGTAAGAAAAATTACCATCTTTTAATCCGAAAGTGCAACTTTCGGATAGATCAATTTGTCATTATTGGTGATGCAAAAGTATTGTGCAAAAGAAAAAAGTGACAAGTACATTATATGTACATATCTTATGTTGAAGTTATAGAAAAAAAAAAACTTCAAAATTTCCAGAATGAAATCTGGAATTTTTTTCAGAAATGGAAGAAATGAAGCTGACAATAGACATTAATAAAAGTGTTTCCTTATACGAAAGCGTACTTGAAGAGGATTTTATAACGATTACATGCACTTCACCATTGACCACACTTTTCTTTTTCTCTTCAAAAGAAATTAAAAATAGAAATTGGAGAAAAAAAAGAGATATTCCATCCTATCTACAGAATCATTTGTGCTTATTTTATTAAATCTGCTAAGAAACGCTGTAATATTAATCCCACAGTTTTCTCTCATTTCTCGCTTTTATTTTATATATAAAACGAAGTAGTTAGTCAATCAATATTTCATTCTATCAATATTTTCCTCATATAATATCTTTTATATATTTTAACCTGTTTGACATTTCTCTCATATTTTGGCTCATTTTAATTTTTAAAAGTAATCTTCATAACTTGAACCATACAGTTAATAAAAAGTGGAAATGCAACTTTAATTATATAGAATAAATTGAACTCAGAATCTCTGAAGGTCTATTTTCATATCCTGAAAAGAAAATTTTCTCGAAATATAATTTCAAACCCCAGCTTTTATTTTGTTTTCTTTCTAAAGCTCGTTATCAGTATCTATTTCTTATTTCACACGCAAAACGAGCACAAATTAGGAGGCACCACGGTATGAAATCAATCAACTGAAGCATTCATGAAAGTATTCATCAATTTGAAGGTCAACATCATAGCACTAAACTATTTTATCAGATAACATTCATAAAATTACTATGAAAAACATAGTTACATTCCAGCAATTGGTAATTTATAATATTCTTGTAGTAACTTACATGAAAATTGCGCATAAAATAGTTGCGATAATGAATAGTCATTTTTAATCACAACAGTGATAAGCTTCAAAAATAGAAAAACAGGAGAATTGAAGGAAACGACAACTAATCCATTATCTAGTTATTCAATCTTTAAAAAGACTTTAATATATAGCAACTATGAGTATGGATGTATTCATTAAATTTATTTACAGTCTGAACCGTATAAGAAGCTGAATCACTATAGTGACCTGTGCGTCATCATCACAAGCATTACTAGAAGTGCTAAGTGTCATGAGAGCGTTAATGAATTGAATGAAAAATATAAATAATATTTTGAAAGATGAGAAGAAATGTTATTGCAACCTTCAATTTTAAGAGAGATTCTTAAATTCTAAAAATTCTCGACCTCGAGAGATTCATTCAAATCTGAAATCAACTTTAAAAAAGTAAACATATGAAAGCAAGGAATCCCCACGTTATTTCTGTTTAACTGCTGTCATGTTCTCTCATAAGTACGAGAAATCTCTCAGTCTCTCCATATATCGTATTCTTTCTCCTCTTTGTATAACATCGATATTTGCAGCGGTTCACTTCCCTGCCTAATCTATAGTGTTTAAAGATAACATGTAAACGGTTTAGAATTATAAGCTGTGATGGACCTTGTAGAGAAGGAGATCATTTTATTGGAAGTATTATACTGCCACCTCAAATTAGAAAATTTAGGAATTTTGAATGGGAGCGAGAATTAGCAGTGAAACATTGATTGAAGAAAATGCATATCTACGACGTTTCGTTGGTTTGCAACCGATCAGTGATAACGATCCTTTTTGGAATTACTTCCTTTCTTTCAATTTCCTCATCGATTCCAATGACAGGTTACTTTTTTTCTTCATTACTAAGTGCTGCTTGAGATTAATTATTCATGATGTTAAGATGCTGGAAATCTGAGAAGTAAAACTTTTGTCGGCTGTTGATCTTACTGAAATCAGCATCAAATCTAGCGATTATTCCAAACTCCTTGCTGACGATCAAATAACAAGTTAACTCAGTATATGTTTAATGCGAAAGATTTTTGGATTCTTGGGGATCTTTGGGAAGATTCTCTTTTTGTCCAAAAATAACTCTTTGGACAAAAAGAGACAAACATCTTTTGCGTTAAACACAAGTTGTGTTATTTTAACGCTAATATTTAAAATAAAAGTCTCCTCTTGCCTGATTTAAAGGAAGGAAGTTGAGCAATTTGATGTTTCTTTATCGGACAGTCTCCAGTCGCTAATGTATAATACACCAACAACGTGTAATTTCGCATCATTTATTCATGTTTTCCTCAGACGGACAGCAGAACTAAAAGCTTCAGAAATTTGCAACAAGTGAGCAAAATTTCTATAGTTCTTTGGAATAAATTTATTCAGAAATTTAATTCCCTAAAGTTTCGGAGTTTTTCACAATGGAATTAGTTATAATTCGTTTCATCAATTCCTTCCTTACTACTTTTCGAATTATCAGTGGAAAATTAATGGAATCATTTGGTAATGTAGCGATGCTTTTCGGTTATCAAAGCATTATGTGAAGTTTTTTAGCAGAATTTTTCTTTGGCAAACAGGAAATGCGTTAATCATTCTGCGGTATATTTGCAAGTTTTTGGTTCAAAGACTTTGTGAGGCTGAATTCATCAAGATTTTTTACATGAATAGTTTAGAGAAAAAAGAAGGTTAGTAATATTATTCCCATCTTTCCACTTCTATTCTCTTCTTTCCATTTTTAAACGTATCAAGTGGTCTGGAAGAGATTTAGTCGTTTTTTGATAACGTTTCTTTCGTCTTTTTTTCAAAATGAAACAAATTTAGAAACAGATTGCAATCAGAACTTCGTTCTCTTCAGCTTATGATTCAGATTATGACGAAGAATTCGGTGGTTTTTATGAGAACAAGGCAGAAGAATTTTTGGAAACTCTGGTGGATATTTTGGTCGATTTACCTTACAAGTAAATTACATTACTGTCTTTTAAATCATCGCCTCTGCAGATAAAACTAAAAATAATCGATATGCCTTATATTTATCATATATTCCAGTGATTCCACGGAAACGATTCATATCGAAGCAATAAAATGCTTAATAGTTTTGCTCAGTTCTCAGCTTTATGACGATGACGTTATGAAGTCAAATATTTTTTACGGATATCTAACACAAGGCAAATGGTTAGTCCTCCAATATTTTTACTGTAATTAAAATTAAGTTTTTGGCTATGTTCATTCAATGGAATTTATGAATTTTATAAAAATTTTTAGCTCGAAAAGATCTCTAGAGCTCACTCGAGCGCTAATATCAAATTATTTGCATCGAAACACTCCATGCGTCATTAAACATGAAAAAGAACCGGAAAGTATTGTTCTGGGATTTGCAGGTTTGTCTCATTCCAAGTTTCTTTTTTTAAATGGACGATGTTTCCACTGTTTGTTAAGAACATGACTCATCGGCACTTCTCAAACCGTATTACTGAATAATTATTCAGCAAAATACATTCAGGAGTTAGGAGTAATTTTAACTTATGAATTTTACTTATGAAAATAATCCCTACATATTTAAGCATCCGTTTGGTCGGCAGTGCAAATTGTCACGGGTATAGACGATTCAAATTCAGATAATAATAATGATAGCAAAACTACACCTCCAATCTCTCTTGGATCATTGTCTGTGCTTCTCCTGCTTAATCTAGCATGCCACCAAGATCCAGAAGCAAAGCTAAATCCTTACAAAGAGTTGCTTTCGAAGTTTCAAAATTCTCAAGGTAATCTAATAATTTTTTGGGTTGACATAATTTTTACGTTAATATTGTATTCTATAAAGCCTAAATGGAACTAATGTTATTTACTAAATTTGACTTTGATAATATGGTAAATCTCCCAGATTTTTAACTCTCCAAAATTTGTGAAACTTACTTCTTATGTGTTTACAGTTGTTTTTATCAACACTCTGTGCAACGTAATTACTACTGATTACTTCTCTACAGCAGTTTTAATTGATACGGTGCTTGATGAAATTAGGTTTGCCAAAATCTTCTCAAGTCATACGGCATATATATGTAATATATATATGTGTTTATTTATTGTTTCCTTTTTCTTATTGAACATTAGCAGTCGTCTTTTAATAGAAGTTAATTCATTAGCAATAAAATTTTTTTTGCCACCAGTTAATATGGATTTGAATTTCTGATTTGCAGAAATTTCATCGATGAACAATAGTGAAACTAGTATATTCAAGCTAGATTATAGTTTTTTATATGAACGCTTATGTGCTACAGTGAATCAGCAGTCACCCATGTTATTTTTATACATATTGTTGCATAGAAACGTTGGTTTTCGAAATTATGTCCTTTCAAGAATTAATTTGGAAAAACTAGTAAGTTTTTGGTAATTATTAATTTTGGCTTTGGCCAACAAAATTAGTTGGTTTAGAATATGTATTTAAATCAAATTTTTTAATTGAATGGATTTGAGATTTCAAGTTTCAGTAGATCTGGAATGCTTGTCATCGTCATGGTTGATGAAAGGTTACTGAAGAGTAATCAGGAATTTGTTTTAGGTACTTCCAGTACTGATTGTCCTTAATAATGGAGCTCAGACCAATTGTGTGATCAGTTCATATAATGCACATCATGTATATTTAGCACTTATTGTTATCCTAATCCTTAGCGAAGACGACTTTTTCTGTAAAGTTGCCCATGAAACGGTAAGACATTTTTTTCAATTTTAGCATAACTACATTACGAATGGTATTAAAGCTGGTGATTATATGAGATTTTTAAAAGGACTCTTGACTTTCTTTTATATTTATTTACGGATTTTTTGTCTGCTTATTTTTCAAAAATATTTATAGATGATAAAAGATACAACATGGTTCAATAGTGAGCGTCCGTTAGGAGAGATTTCATTGGGTGGTTTGATTATCTTGGTTTTTGTCCGTGTTATACAACTCAACACTTTGAGAACAAAGGTTTGAATTAGTTGAACATACATTATTAACCTTTCTTGAAGTATTCCGGAAATTTTGTGTACATTTCATGTATGTGTACGAAATTTCATATTTTCTGAGGTCCTACTAACATCTTTGTTGCTCTTTTGAAGCATATGGTAAACAAAATATATTTAAAGCGTTGCTGCAATGTTTTGAGATCCCAGCAGTCCCAGCAGTTCTTTGCTCGAAAGAGTAAAATGTCAACGCCATTCTTTTCCTATTGCCTCCCTGTTAAATAAAACTTAGAAAAAATCATTAATACAATGGTTTTCCCAAATGTCTCGTAATTTTTATTGCAAATATTTTTGCAGGACCGTTATCTACATACAAACTGTCTTGCAGCTTTAGCTAATATGTCGTCCTATTTCAAAAATCTCACATCCATTGTCTGTCAAAAATTGATTGGATTACTTGAAGTATGAAATTTTTAAATGGAGTTTTGCGTAAAATTAACTTTTGGGACTTGTGGATTTTCCTGCTAATTCTTATTTGAATAATTTTAATTATCACAATTTACACTGTTAAGAAAAAGCCTACTGTCTTTATTACTCATTCTGTGGTATCCATGAATTACTAGTTTGCTATGACGAGTTCATCTGTTTCATTGATTCGTGCTCTACAGTCGGTTGAATGCATTTAAACGAGGCTCATTTTCATTTCCTTTTAAATTTTACGGTAAATTAGTATATATAATAATTTTTTAGGTCTTTACTCGACGACATGCAAAATTAATCGAAAATATGCGCGTCAGAGCTGAATATGATATTATGCAGGAAAAAGAATCGCGCAATTATGTAAATTTCCCTACATAATTTTCACTCAATATTTTATTTGCGAATTAGAAAAAATTCTTCTATGTACCAAAATATTTTGTAGCATAAAGATATAACGGCTTTGGAAGAAGGCATACGCACTTTACTCGAAATTTGCAACAGCTGCCTTACATCAAATCTTCGCTCAAACCCACACTTCATTTATACCATACTTTATAAACGTGATGTGTTCGATACTTTCCAAAATCATCCGATGTTCCAGGATCTGATTTGGAATATTTGTACGGTACGAAAACATTTTGCATATCTTTAGATAGTTCATAGATCGCCGAATTAGTATGCAGTTATATAGTGAAAAACTGTTGATACATTTATAGCACTCTGGTTCATTCCGGCTTTTCCAGCATTTTAGTTTTGTCTCTAAACTTTCATAATTTTTTTGACATTATAATTTGAGTTCTAGGTTATCAATCATTTTGCATCACGAGTACAACTTCTAGAAAGAGGATCGTCGGTCAGCGCTGTTCTTGCTACAATAGAAAAAGGAGCACTCCACTGGCCTACTGATAGGTTCGTTTCTTAAGTGAACTACCACGTTTTTGTACTTACATTCCTTTTCAATGTATGCTAGCGTGAACATATTTTTATTATAAAATTCCATAAATTTTTATTGAAAAGGAAACTTTTAAATAAATTGTTACTTTAGTATTGCATCCGTTGGACTTTTTAAGCTTGCTCAGATGGTATTTTAGATTATACCATTTTAACTTCTATAAGCAAATTTTCTCGTAATATTTACTACCTAGAATTTTGTAATTTGTAATCAATTATCAGTGTTTGCTGAGTAGTGGCAAGTGTTTGCCACTTCGCAACTCTTTTAAAAATTTCGTTTTATTTAGGCTGAAAAAGTTTCCAGAATTGAAATTCAAATACGTGGAAGATGACAATACGGTGGAATTTTTTGTTCCATATGTTTGGCGATTAACGTTCCAATTTTCAACACTGTACTGGGATGCGACTCGTATACGCCTCTTTAACACTTCTTTTCTTGCGTGATATCACTAATATCCTTGCGTAATCATTTTTTATTTTTTATTATTTGTAAGTTAATGGTTTCATTAGTTAAATAGGAGATGAGTTTGGTAGTAAAATTATTGACACGAACAATTCGTTGGGAAGTTGATGTCTTATCTTGATATATTGATCTGTTTTATAACTTTATTAAATCTCTAAATTTTTAATTTTTATGACGTTTAAATAAAAGACGTTCTTTTTGAAGTCAGTGATTTGTTTCATTGATCAACGATATTTCATTTCAATATGTACATGTAAAAAAAAATTGTATGCTGTTAGTAATGAATTCGATTTAAGTATAAAAGTGTTGCCCTGGAACAAAATAGTTTAACTTATTTGTGAGATATATTCATGTAAACGTATTTTAATTATTTGATATATTACATTAGTCTCCAAAAGATTACTTATAAATTGCTTTCGTGGAATCAATTTAAATAGTTTGAGCTTTTTTCAATAATTAAATGGGAATTTTCAAAGTTGTTTTCAAGTTATTCTGGCCTGATTCGTTCTATTTTTGTTATTTTTGGAACTGACCTGCCAATACGCAATTGATGTAAGAGTTATCGACTGTTCTCTTTATTTGATCTATATTTATTGGATCAAAAATAAAATTTAACTTGCGCTTTATCTGCAAAACAAATTTTACCGAAATGCTTTTTTGTCTTTTAACACTGTTTTACTTGTAAAAAAGTGAGATGTTATTCAAGTCGCAGTGGATTAGTCTAATTTATGTTTTTCAACCCTGTTTAAAACGGATATAGCTATAATTCCGAAGAATGATAGGTAGCTTTAATAAAATGTAAAATACTTAGTTTTTTGATTTCGATTCTTTTATATAACCACCTACTATCTATTAAATGTCAAGTCCCAGGAATGTTATAATTACTGCGGATCAGTCTCTTTTTTGGATAGTGAAATCAAGAAAGAAAATGTAAGGGGGGACAGGAGGATTTTCAGTTACTTTCCTTTGAGAGTATTCTCGGAATTGTTCAGACTAAGTAGAAGTGCGGGTTATTCCGTATGAATCTTTTTACTAATTTCAAAATCAAAAAACGCACTACTCTTTGGTAGAACTTTCTTGCCCATTTCAGAAGCTAACGTTTACAATTTAATTGAGCGGTGGATCATTATCAGACATAAGATACATGAATTAATTCCTCGTCAAATTCTGTTGATTTTACACTTATTAGTGATTCATACATGAGTGAATGAATTTCTCAACTCATCCATTCCTGATTTAAATTTTTTCTTGAACTTTTTAGTCCTATCTTTAATTATCTATAGAAGTTTACCAAGATATCATTTAATATTACTGCTGGCACTATGAATCTTTTTTACATTTTTTCATTCCTTCTTCAAAGAGCGATTTATCTGATCAAAGAAGTAACTGTTAAAAAGTGTACAGGTAATTGCATCTAGTAATCGATTTGACATCGAAACACACTTTTGAAATTATTTTGCTGAAAGATCCGAATTACGACGACTTTGTTGGTGGTGCGCTTCGCGGAGAACTCTGTCAAATCGACATTGGAGAAAATTGGTGTAGTTAATAAGTGATGCAGAAGACAAGGGCGACAGTTATGTAGAGAGAAGAGAAGAGGAAGGGTCGCGTGAATACTTCGGAACCGTGCCATTTAACCTTGTGATTGGGTTCCACTTGGCGTCGATTAGATGCTCGATAACTGAGCATCAGACAACAATGGGTATGCCATTTTCACACCTTTTCAATGCACCTGTAAAATGCTGCACTGCCTCATCTGACCTAAATAACAGCAATTATCTTCCTTTTGTAATTCTTTCAATACAAATTTTTCTTATTATTTTTAATGTTATCATCATCCCAATTCACATTTTCTAGACATTTACTTTTCAATATGAAATGAATGAAGTATTTTTTATAGGTATTGAAATTATTGACATTCAATGATAGGTTGGTTAAGGATCTCAAAAAGTCAATTTAAAATATTAAAATATTTAAAGTATTGATAATACTTAAAGAGTTAGGAACAGTTGATTTTTTAATTTTAGAATTAGTTAATTACTAAGGGCTCTCTTCCAATTTTACTCATTCAGTGAGTATAATATAAAGTGATATTAATAGCAGTCATTCTCTTCGTTAATTACTTTTCGTTTAAACAAAGTAGATTAGGATTATTTAATTGTTGTATTTCCAGTTACCTATCACATTATTTGCTGATTAACCGCTTAAATTGAAACTAAAGCGCTCATCTTACTTAATGCTTTCGTCTTTACTTATTGCCTTTTGCTCCAGTAATGTACTACAGTAGAAAGGTAGAAAAAATGTATTACGAAATTGTTATGTTTTATTACATTTAAACTAAAAGACATGGTAATTCGTTTATGAAAACGGTTTATTTCTCGGTAATTTTTTAAGAATTATTCTGTTTTTTCTCATATTTACTTTCTATATAGTAGGTAAGTGTTTTAAATTAGCAGTTAGTCAGTGATTATCATTTTTACCATACCTAAAAAGAGTCACTCGAGGTTTTAACTGGCACATGGGAAGAAGCATCAAGTATTGGAAGCTTAAGTTTAAAAGTATCAAATTGAAAATCGAAACTGAAATCTAAGTTTTTTTTGAATCGAAGATTATCTTACACATAATTTTCGTTGTTTCAGATGCTTTATCTGTTGCATTCAACATTATATTGGATTCTGAAGACATACGTCATTTATCGTATCATCAGGACAGCTGTGGCACTTTGGTCAACTGTTGCGATATATCTCATCGCTCCACTGTTTTATAAACCTAATTTTGATCCATATAAAGGACGATGGACGGGTTAGCTATTATTATAATTATATTTTCAGATCTAGATTTCAATTCATTTCGAATTGTTCAAATATAATTAAACAATCTCTTTTTATTTATAACTACAAGCCATGATCTCTTACTTATCATAACTTACTTTTCGTCCCTTTTTCTAATTTATGTGATTTTTATGAAATGATAACAAATATGGCATATAAGTATAGAGATTTGATCTCTATTATTTCCAGATTTGTCTCGTTTATGTATTTACTTGGATTAATGCTTTTAATCATTTTCAAGATTTAGTATTACAGTTGTTACTGGTGGGACAGATGGTATTGGGAAGGCATACACAATCGAACTAGCAAGAAATGGATTACGAAAATTTGTGCTCGTTGGTCGGAATGAAATAAAACTTCAAGAAATGAAAGCTTATTTAGGTTCGGATTTAATTCAAAATTGATGAATTTCCTCGAAGTTTTAATTTGAAGCAAACAGTTTAAATTCTCAACATATTTCCATAATAGATTTCTGAAAATATTTCTAATAATTTTCCATTTTCAAATAAGGTTTTCTGTTAAGTGTCCTCAGATATAAGCTATGATTTTTATTCATTCATGTCACATTTATTATCATAACTGTAGAATATTTCTTTCTTCTTTTTCTAATCAATTTTAAAGTAATGCTGTTAAAGAATTAGTTCAACTTCAACTCTTTTACTGGATATCTTTGTAATCTTTAACATATTTTCAAAATTCTGTTAACATTCAGCTTTAATGGAGTAAATAAAAAATTTGAAAAATGAAATTGATTAATTACTTTACGTTATTCTATTCTTTATTGAAAAATATAATAACGTGATCTATTGTACGAATTAAATCATTCCGCTACCTCGCTATTCTTGGTAGATGTTTTTTCCTTAGAATGTAAGCTCTCCTTCTATCTTCCAGAGAACAAATTTGGTGCTCGGGTGCGGACATATTTGTTCGATTTCTATGATGGTGATTATACTGAAATGAGGAAATTTATTGAGGACATCGATGTTGGTTTTGTTTGTAAGCATTTGTACATTTTTAAGAATTCTGCATAAATTTTTCCATCTAAATAATGAAACGATTAATTTAGTCTTGTAAATATTCGAGGCACTTTGAGACTTCTCTTTTCTATAATTAGCGTTGTTCAGACACATATTTGATGATATGAAATAACTTGTTGAAATATAATTGTTTGTAGTAAACAGTGTTGGTATTGGACGAGAACGAATGGAGCGATATGGCGATAATCCAGAAGCCGATCGTAAATTGCTTAAAGTAAATGGATTAGGTGCTGCAGAAGTAAGGTTAAAATTATATAAATTATATAAATCATTTATATAAAATTTTAACTAGTTTTACCACTAATTTTTTTATCCACCTTTAAAGCACACTTAATGCTATATGTGCGCTGTGGTTAATAGATTTTTCATTTGACTTTTGATTGGATTAGCCATAGTTTTTATTGAAAGCAATTTAGCAAAGGGCGCATTTGTAGTTGAAATAAAGCTTAATGTAATATGCAATAAGCCAGATTGCATTTCAGTTTTTGTCAATAGTTCTACCAACAATGGAAAAGAATGGTGGTGGACAAATTGTTGTCTTATCATCTTGCCAAGGCTTCAGACCCTTTCCTTATATCGCATCTTATTGTGCGTCAAAAGCACGTGTTTTGTTATAGTCATTTATCATTTTAATGATTTATATTTTTTCACCTAGATTTTTTCCTCTCATTTATTTTTAATCTATTGCTGAGAAGTGCTGGTGCAAAATTTTTAGGTTATGTTGTCGTTTTTATGTGAGGCAATCGATCGCGAATGGTCTACAGTAAAGGTTCAGTGTTTAACACCTGCACTCGTAGCAACAAAAATGACGCATTATGATAATAATTATAAATCGTTATTCGTGAAAAATGCGGATGATTTTGCAAGAGAAGCTGTCAAGACAATTGGTTTAACAAGAATGACAAGCGGATGTCTTAATCATGAACTGCAAGTAATCATCGCAACAAACTTTTTATTTCTATTTATGAGTTTGAGTAAGGATATATTTTAAGCAAATTAAGTGGAAAACATTATTCTCTGTTACTGTTCAGAATGTTTTTTTAATAAAAATTCATATGTGTTATTATCTTGAAATAACTGTTTAATGAAAATTAATATTTTTGTGAAATAAATAAATATTTTAGTAAGATTATGAGAAATTCTTTAGACTTATCTGATCAAATTTTGTTTTTCATATTTCTCTTCCCAAAATTATCAACTCTAGATGTTAATGCGACATATGATTCCATGGACCTTATTGAAATATATACTATTACCAATTTACTGGTACCATAAGCGAAGGACTGATCCACCTCAAGACATTAACACAGCTGATAATAAAAAGGTTTGACTTTACTAGATTTTATTTTGATATTTTTTAATTGCTTCTCATCTTTTGAATAGAATTAATGATAAATAAATAGATTTTGAAATGGTTTGGTTTTCGTCATACAACTTAGAAAACATTCTAGTCCTTTTGATAGCTTTTTTAGCATTTTTAGTACCTTATTATATTTCTTATCTCACAATGTATAACCTTCACTTAATAGTCTTACTTACTGACCATAATGCAAATTATACTTATATCAAGTCTATTTCAAAAAAATAAATGAAATATAATCTGCCAAATTTAAGTCAAGAGCATCGTTTTTCTGTTATTATGAAATATTTTTCTAACTAAAATAAATCTACTGTTTATTTATTTAAATATTTCAGGAAATCTATTTCTAAGTCTTTTTGCAGATTTATTAGTTGCAAAATTGAATATGGGTATGATGCAATATGCATGCGCCTCAATTTTTTCCTGCAGTGATTAATGTACAATGCACGTTATCATCATCCTTCCTGAATTCTAAAGCTATACCAAATCGATAATATTCGATCACAAATATTTTATTTCAGATTTTTATCATTAAGACCAAGGAGATTCGCTGTGATTAAATTTTTCATTTGAAGCAAAATGCCCTAAGCCATCTTTTCGAACAAGTGAAATCATTTTAAATCATTTTTGAATTTAATGAGTGAATTCGGACACTTTTCTCTATGAAATATAAATCAAGGTTTTGAATCACTCTCCTAACTACTTTATTAAACTTAATACTTGTTTCGAACTTATGTTTCACCATGTATTTTGCTCTATTTTAAGTAATTGTTAAAGTGAAATGCTCTTTTACTTCTAAAATTACTTGATACAGCTGCATTCAAAAAAGGGATAGTAAGAGATTTAAAACAGCAGCATTGTACTAAACAAATATGCAGTGTGCGTTTTTAATTAGAATAAATATTGTATATAGATTGTGAGATGATTAGCATGAAAATCTACCAGTAAATGTTATTCAATAAAGACTTTAATAAGGAATGAAATATTGGAGAAGGAAGTTAAACAAGTGCGTTGAAAAAAAAAGAAAAAATTATTTCTGCCTTTAGCATTTTATACAAATATCTTATTGCTGCTAACTCACTAAGTTAACAGCTTGAGAAATTTTAAGAGAATAATAGTATTTTTCACTTCTTCATTGCCTTCTAGGATAAGTAGAAGTGAAGAACAAAAATATTATAGGTATGCGAAGAATTCGGGAGGCGAAGAATGAATCTTGTAGGTTTTAATGTGATGTAATTGCAATGAAACGAGGTTTTTTAAAAATATTTCAGCGAGATGACTCCCGTCACTCCTATGATGTCCGTTTTAAATTAATTTCAGATATAAAAAATAGGATATGTGAAGAAGAAGTAAGCAATAACCAATGACCATGACCAAAGACTGCTTGAATACACAGAAAACAAAAAATATATACAAAAAAATCTAAAGCTAGAAATTTGAAGAAACAAGTAATTTATTTCGAGGCGGCAGTCTCTTCACTTACATAATTTCTCTATTTTATAGAAATAGGCCATGTTCAATTTAATATAATTAATAATGTAAACATGCTAAAATTTATCATAAGGGGACGTTGCAATTAGTTATCTATGTTCGCCAAAGTAATTTAAAAAGTATCATTATAGACTTTCTGCATCCTTATGAAAGAATGACGGAATTTCAATACATTAGTATATGCCAACTTATAAGTTATTTTCTAAGCCAACCAATTCTATTTATAACATGTATGCTTTTACGCTAGGAATCATCTTGCAGCTAGTTATACTACTTACCAAGTTCTACCGCCGGAATCACAGAGAAATTTTGATTCACATTTTTTGGACTAGATAAATTCTTGCAGGATTCTTCGGAAGTTAATGTTTATTTTTAATTCATAATTTTCTCATGTCTATCAGAAAAGGTCATCAGTTTACATCTCCCTTGGAATTACTTTATAGAATTTT
This sequence comes from Cruorifilaria tuberocauda, assembly GCA_013365365.1. NCBI lineage: Eukaryota > Metazoa > Nematoda > Chromadorea > Rhabditida > Onchocercidae > Cruorifilaria > Cruorifilaria tuberocauda. Next base: position 1,451 of record JABVXU010000093.1, on the reverse strand, counting down.
AAATGAAAATCAGAAATTTATATATGAGTGCAATGAATTACAAAACGAGGAAATAGATCTGAATAATCAAAATTTTCGATTATTATTTATACATCTTCCTCATAGCTTTGTTTCTTCAATACCACGTGCTATTCCACGATATTGTTTCACCTGAATAGATTATTTTATATCAAAATAGTGAGAAGTTTTTTCTAAACACGTCAACAATTACAACTAAGAGTCAGTTGTTAATATGATAAGATTAAAGAAAAAGTCTATTCTTATATTTTATTGCTTTAAGGTGATGCAAAAATTCCATTTTCTCTGTTGCAATAGCAGTAAGCTTTCTTCCTTCTCAAAGTATCACAAATATATCAAAAGATTTTCTCCTGTTTCCTCCTATGAAAAGATCTTTTTTCTCTTTCTTGAAGATAAAGAAAACACTAGCTAAATAGTTTTACTTGCATGATTGGTGAGGTAGAATTATTTCTGGAGTCAAATATTTGATGCGACTCACTGCAAAGAATTTAACAATTTAGTATCAAAGAGTGCAGCTATTCTTTTTAGCAGCAGAAAAGTTAATAAATCATTGGATAATAAAATACATCGAATAGGATAAACTGTTTAGAATTCATGAACAAAAAGGCTTACTTGCTTGTTTCTATTGACTCAGGAAGCTGCTCCACGACTGCATTTTCCTCAAATACCCCTTCTTCTTGAGATCCTTTTTTTACAAAACATTTTAATATATAATGATTAATTTAAGTTCAGAATAATTAATAGAGTTCAATAAATTTATAAAATTGGTGTCATCTAATATTAACTGATTCTCAACCTTGAATAGATATTTAAATTAAAATTTCATGCCGCACATATTTTTACATGTATTTTTCATAAATTAAACTATTCAGATCACAACAATCATTTGCAAAATCACTTTGTGCAGCACATTTTCGACAATTCAATTTTTGACATGAGAGAATACCTGATTTTTCCGCAACTCGCCTCTTTTTTTGCAAATATCTGAAAAAAAGCTTTCATGGTTGCTTGAAAAACAAAAATAAATTATTTATTCGAATTCATTTATCTTTAAGGTAGTTGATTAGAAAATAAATTTAATTAAGTATTTAAGTTTTACTTTCCCACGGATATTGTTGAAATCATGAAAATTTTATTCATAAATCATAAAGTATATTGCTCTTCAAAACTGTTATATAATTTTTAATTAAAACATGACGTAGCTTTAGTTTAAAGCAAAGGTTGAGGGAGAAAGTAAAAAAGATTGCTTCAATTTCATTATGATGGTATCATGAATTTATCAGGATCAGATAAAATTTAAACTGTTAAATTCTATTTAACACTCACCGTTTATATTTTTGAGTAATACTTTTAGCTCTCGCATTTAATTCAAGTTCATTTCTTTCACATTCACTTAATCCATTTCGTTGCTGATATGATGTTCTGTGGCTCCT
>JABVXU010000929.1:0-14720 GCA_013365365.1 Cruorifilaria tuberocauda | reverse complement strand
ATATTTTTGCAATAGTAAACAAAGAAATAAATTTAACATTAACTAAAGATTATAAAAAATAATTTATTCAGCTTAAGTTAAATATTGTGCGAAGTCAATCATATCAATAAAAAAAGTTCTCTGCAAAAAATTCTCTCTATTGCTCATTTACCCGTCTGTGCTATAAAATGCGTTAAAAGATGGATAAAATAAATTTAAATCACTAACACAAAAACTGATTTAAAGAAATCAGTAAATGGCTAAAGCAACTTTAAAAACCAGATAATTGAAACTAAATTTATACTGTCAATTTTCTGAGGCCATCCAGTTGTTCAACAATCTCAATTTGCTGCTTTAACAATAGTACTATCTAATTCCTTACCGGACTGTATATTATAAAGAATCTATGATATTTATATATTAGTATGCAAGAGATTGCTTTAAAAAATTCTCTCCAAAAAAGAAAATCGTTGAGGATACATAGAAATTTTTTTGATCGAAACATAACATGCCGATAATAATTGATCGAATCCGTATAGATCACTTTGGAATCCCTCTCGTAACGTATTTGTTATGATTTCTCGTTAAAATATTTATTTTTACCACTTTTATCTATTTTTCTATATTTTTCCCTGCTCGTCCTTTATCACTTTTTATAATTTATTTCCTCCAAATTTCTTCATTTTTATCAACTTTTCTTTCCAGTTCGTAAGACAATAATTTTTTTATGGCTTATGGCTTACAACCAATTTTATTTTCTCCTATCTGGATTATCAAGTAAACACGAGAAATGAAGAGATTAAAAAACCAATCTGAGCATTAAATATAACAGTTAATAAATTACTTAAAAATAAATTTTCTTCCGTCCAATTCATGCTCATTTTCATTTTCATGACAATATCTTAAATGGAGTTGAAAAGTATAGCGAATGAAGTTAGAGTCAAGTGCTAGAGTATCGTCCGGTAACTTCTCCATATCGTTGGTCATCCACGTAGGTCAGTTTGTTTCGAAGGGTAGTTGTATTATATTATAAAGGAGGATGACCATGCAAAAACAATGGAGATTGAGAGGATAAGAAGAAAAGGAGGGTGTCCTCGATTGTCCGAGACAGTGATGTCATATCTACCGACTGTTCAGATACTGTGTTGTTACTGTTGCTTCTGCACTTGCTGTTCTTATTCTCCCACTGCTCTTTATTGTAATATTCCAGAATTCTACAGTCAACTGACTGTTGATAAGATCTTTCAAGTATAATCATGTGATATGAACATTACATCTTCCAAATACAATTCTTCTAGAAGATACCAGAAAATAATTATACGATTATTAAACGACCTCTGCGAACAATCTGATTATAATCTCGCGATGCATAGGTTTCAATTTATATTATTATCTGGGATGATAATCATAGCAATCTGTTCAGTTTTACGGCCTAAAACATGGATCTCATTTATTTATTTGGTATGTTTATAATTTTAGTTAACATGAGCCAATTAATATATCAATGTAAAACTCATGACATTTTTTCGATATATGTAGAAGTTCTTATGCATAGAAATATTTTCAAGGAAATCGCAATTTATTTTCTAATTTAAAAACTGAAATGTTTCGAAAGGATGAAAAAGAGCACTTTTTTCAGCCAATCCCACTGCCATTGGTCTTATTGGTTGCTGTGTACATTTTTTATGATTTAAATTGGAAACGGAGATTTCTTCCTCCAGGACCAACTCCATGGCTTTTTTTTGGCAATATTCTTCATTTCTTTTTTTATAAATCCATAGATGACATGTTTCTTACATGGAAGCAGAAGTATGGTAAGAGTTATTCAGTTTTCATTCAAATGTTTCAAGTTCCTTTTTTTAATTTGAGAAGTTTTCAGTTAGTTTCTATTATTTCATTGTTTGACTGTTATAGTTTATGGGTCATCAGCATATTATCAATAAGCTGATTTATGAAGACAAAGTTGATATTTTGCTTAAGAAGAAAAGTATTCACCCATTCATGCAAATTAAATCAGTTTTAAGCAATTCGAAATAATCTCCCGAAATTTCAACTACAGTTATTGGTTTTCACTATTTGATGGAAACTGTAAATAGTGAAAAAAAATTCATTTGTCTTAAATAATTTTCTTCACATCCGATTGTATTCCAATAGCACGAAACATTCCGCCACTTCCCGAGCAATTATGTCACATTTATGTTATATTTTATTTATGAATGTAGCATAAGTGTGATATGGCATCCGATCAACATTCTTCGAACTAATCACTTAAGTGAAATTATTAATTGGTCAATAAAGAAAGAGTTTACAATTTAGGCAATTTGGTTACATTTTGGATCGGACCGATACCTCTGGTAATGGTTACAAACGTGGAAACAATGCGCGAATACTTCATCCGTAATGCGGAGATGTTCAGTAATCGATGGCGTAATTACGCAACCGACTTCTTCATGGGTATCGATTGATGAAATTGTTCATCTGTTTTGAGATTTCCATTTTATCTGATGATTTTTTAGAGACCAGTTTTTTTAAAGTCTCTCGGAAGCCGAACATAAATTGTATGTGCATTTTCCCGAACAGTTTGTTTGTTCCCTTTTCTATCAACATCATGTTACTAAATTTAATAAATCAAAAAATTTCTGAATTTCTTTGTTATTCACCCAATTTTATTTACATCTTATGAGAGAATTTATTTCGATCGTGGTTTTTATCAACATCATGTTGCAGGTGGTGCAAACGGTATAATTCAAATTGATGGTGATAAGTGGAAGCAGCAACGACGCTTTGTCCTTCGAGTATTACGAGATTTTGGAGTTGGTAGAATGCTAATAGAGGAGCAAATTATGAAGGAAGTTGACATTTTTATAGATTATTTGGAAGCAAAATGCACTGCACAAGAGATGGACATATGCGGAATGCATGCCGTTTGTGTTGGCAATATTATCAATAATATATTATTTGGCTATCGTTTTCCGCAGGTAATAAGCACCATTATAACCGTTTATCTAAATATGGAACATTTTTATTTAATCCCAATAATTAGATTTAATTAATTAAGACTATTTTATCAGGGAAGTGCGGAATTTAATTTTTTGCATACATTAATTGATTCTCATTCTCGATTGGTATTGCATCCTCTGATGGGACTATATATAACATTACCATTCACTACAAGGATCCCACTTGTAAATTACAAATGGAGAAAATTCAAGAATCTCCGAGATGAATTGCGGAAATTCATTTCCAAAGAAGTACAGGTGTAATTAATTGGCATTATTCTTTCTACTTTTTCTTAGTTTTCAACAGTTCTTTTAATTATTTTTACTCATTATTGTGAACTTATTTCATGGGTTATCAATAAATATTCATTTAATGATTCAGATACACATGAAAACATTCAACAGCGAAGAACCTCCAGAGATCACAGATTTCACATATGCATATCTCTCAGAAATGAATCGCAGGAAAAAGGCCGGTGAACCGAATGAATATTTTAGGTATCAAATTCAATATTCAAATTAACCTTCAAAAGTGCAAGCATTTCAACTGCGTAATAATTTTCTCCAGATAATTTTACTCCTCTTGTTACTATTAACTAAGTTTCTTGAAGCGCTGAAATTAATGAAACTCATTGAAATTCCATAAAGCGCGTCGTCTTATATATGCTCACAAGCGAAATAAATTCACTTGCTTTCGTTGATATAGCTGCTTATTTGTAAATTTTTGAATCATCTCCGCTTATCTGTCATTTGAAAGGTGAATTTTTGGCATTTTTTGATTGCAGCGAATGGCAGTTAACGATGCTTCTATTGGATTTATTTTTCGCTGGGATGGAAACAACAGTTACAACACTGAAGTGGGGATTTCTTCTTTCAATAATCCATCCTGACGTACAAACAAAAGTTCAAAATGAGTTGGATGAAGTTGGAAGCAGAATTACTCTTGCTGATAAACCAAAGTGTTCATATACAATGGCTACCATTCATGTAAGTTTTGTTAGCGATATTTAAAAGTAGAAAAGCCTTAAAAATGGTGAATATGACAAAGAAAACAAGTTTTGTTGGGGAAATTTATAATTGTTCCAGTAGAACGTGAAGTAGAACGTGTCTTCATTAGCAAACAGAAGTTTTTTTTTAAACGACTAAAGTATATATCGATTACTGATTGGTTCATTAAAAGAAACTGGGGAAAAGTGAAAGCTTTTTCTTGCAGGAGATCCAACGTTTCGCTAATATTTTGCCCATCAATTTGTTAAGAACCGTGGCGGAAGATGTTGTTATGGGAAAATATTACTATCCAGCTGGGACACTTTGTATCCCACAAATTTCTATAGCAATGAATGATCCTGCAAATTTTGAAGAACCCAGAGAGTTCCGTCCGGAACGTTTTCTAGAAGATGACGGATTCACCATCAGAAAGTATGTCTGTTCCAATCAAAAATTCTGAGTAGTTATTTAGTTGTTCAGTTCTTATAATTGAAATCACAAATAATTATGTATGAAATCTCGTAATAAGCAAAGAACCCTCTTAGCAACGGCAATTGAAATACCTACTAATCAGTTACACACTATATATGAAATGATCATCTGTTTACTCACCTAAATAATCAACAATTTAGTTAATTTTTAGGTATGATGCATTTTTTCCATTTTCCATCGGTAAGCGACAATGCCTGGGTGAATCATTAGCTAAGGCCGAGCTATTCCTTATTTATGCCAATCTGATGAGGCATTACCGTTTCCGGACTGTGCCAAACAAACCGAATCCATCGACAAAACGTCTCTTCGGTCTGACAGCCTCACCACCTCCATACAAATGTCTCATAGAGAAAAGGATAGTTTAGTTGTTGATTTTAGTTTATTCAAGAAAATGGAAAATTTTTTGATAAATCCGATGATTAAGTAAGAACCACTCACAAATTACTTTAGGAACCCACTCAATTTATGTTAAATCCATCCTTATAATGACAAATCGAGCTACCAAAAACAATTTTATCATTTTATAATGACTGACATAGTAAAATTTCGGTGTGCAGTTAGCTATAAAACTGTCGGATCATTAAAAAATAAGACAATTATAATAAATTGATTTTTGTAAAATTTCAAAATTTATTGTAGGTTTAATTGACTCAGTTTGTAATTCATTGAATAAATAATTAAATATTTTTGTTCAATTGCTGCATCTGTGTTGTTACGTTATATAAATTTTAATTACACATTAAGTTATTTCTGTTGTTTTGCATGAAATTTATGGAAATGAACAGACTATTGCGTATCAAGTTGAAGAGTTGATAGGCTTTGTCAGCACTAATCAGCCTTATTAATAGCTTTCATCTTTTCTTCACGAAGAAATCTTTTTATTCCATGAATCTATTATTATTCTTCATCTGTTAAACACAATAGAAAAATTGTATGCTTTTCAGAAAATTTCACTGTGTTTAATTCTGTTGTGACATTCATGAATCTAATTTTAACGTAGCAAGTACATGAATTTAAGTATACATTAAAAGAAATCCAAGCAATACAATAATCACAGTTGATTATTAGTTTCTTGAATTTTGCAATGTCATGCGACGTAATATGATTATAAAGGATCATCTTTGATTGCTTGCAGTTGATTATTATTCTTTAAACAGGTGAGCCTCATTAAATAATTCTTCAGTATTCAATGGAATTATTCGGAATATCTTAAACATGTCAGGTGGTTCCAATTGACCAAAATATTAATTGTATGAAATTTTAAAGTTATTTTGTGTTCTACTCTAAATTTCCACTGCAAATCTTTAAAAAAGTTAAGATATTGAATTTGCATAAGGTACGCAGTTTGGTGGTCAACAAACAATTCGGTATGATCATGTGTTATGAGGTTTGGTGTTTTTTTTGAAAATTAACTATTCTTCGTCTGGAAAATTTTATTTGTCATGAACATTTACTTTACCTTTATGAAATCAAAACGCAAAGTTCGTTAACCAAGCACACGTAATCAGACGTCATTATTCATAATTGCTGTTAATTTTTAGTAATTGAATGATAGATAGCTTTTCTCGAATATATTTCAAGTTTCTCTAATCAGCATTGTTTATGTGAATTGGGTCACATTCGCAAGAAAAGAAATTTGAAGAAAGGTAAATTGCGGTAGTTCAGCGACAGTTATGGAATGTGTAACAGTTGCGCATAACGTCAATGACAGTCTTCCTGATTGCTTCCACAAGCTGTGAGGAATTCATATACTTTCACGTTACACATTTAACTAACCAAAATGGCTCATCACTTTTGAAATATTTGTTTCAAGATTAATGTATTGTTTTAAACTGATCCATGCAAATTCATGACAACTTAAGAACATTTGCAATCAGTGTTGTTCTGTTACCATGCAGAATGTTTTGTACTTTTTCATTGTTGAAAGATTGAAAATTGGGCTGAATTGTCCACATTATTATTTACAGAATTTATTTTTTTAATTTGCCAATGACAGTGGAAAGAATTGTCAAAATGTATTATAATATCACTTTAACAATATTCAATTTCATCCAAATTGCCCAAGAAGATATATGGATAAAAATTAATGCTTATGGCTTTATCAAGTTTCCAGATCTGAACAAAATTTCTTGCTTTGTTGACTGAAATCCTTTCGTTATCTGCCATTTTAGATCGGAAATATTCATTTAAATAACGAAAGAATTTTACATTATTTTCTCCTCTCACATTTAATTTATTTGGATCTGATGAGTTATGAGGAACTATATAAAGTAATTGTATGGAAGAAATTATAAAAAGTCCTGTCGTGATTAATCTTAAGAGCAATGCAAGTAATGCACGTACCGCTTTATTTGAATTCAAATAGAGTCTAAATTTTTTGGAAATTAATAGAAATCTGCTGGATACATATGTAACATACAAAACTGGCAAAGTGCTTATCTGAAAATACTGGAAAAAAGTGAAAAGTATAGCCATTAGGTGATAAGTCTAAATCGCTTTTCAATATTGATAATAGCGACTGGCGATAACACTGATTAAAATCGTGCGATGAAGTTTTTTCCCAATCTTTTTTCGTCATTCATGAAACTTTTATTTTTTAAGTTCCTATTTTATCTCCTTTAGTAAGAAATACTCGAAAATATCATTGTACATTATATGATCGTTTTGCATCTATCTCTTTAATCAACTTTCAAATCAGATTTTAGTCCTTAATTAAGTTTTAAGTCATATTTTACTGAGCTTCGAGAGGTACTTCAATTTCTGCCTCCCATTTGGAACTTCGAAAAACGAATGAAATGAGGCAAATTTTGCCCACTGCAGCATTTTCTCGATGAGACTTTCTTGTGTTCTTTCCTAAGTAAAGTCGCGCCATTCTTTTACGTTTTTCTAAATAAATTATTAAAGCGACATCGTTATTAGCAACATCATCACTTTTGCTGAAGGATTTGAATTGCACCTTTTCTAAAACAATAAAGTGTAACAGAAAATTTGAAAAAGGCTGTTTAATTATATTAACTAATTAGTTTGTAACTGTTCAAAACTTCGGAACTCAAATATCCATCATTCGTTCTAATTACAAATCAGAAGGAATAACTTGATTTTCTATTTTTCTTTTGGAAACATCACCGAACTTTTTCTTAAATTGACTCTTTTATTTTTGCTAAATTTCAAAAATAACGGATGATAATTCTTTTCGTTTTTTAAATTTATTAATTTAAAGCGAAAAAAGTCAAAACTGGAATAAAAATACTGTTTTGGATTTCTTCCATCTCTCAATAAATGAAATGTGTTCTTTCTGCTTACCTAGAGTTAAACTATCTTTTTTTATTGAAAATCCCTAATTTATAAGCTGATATAAATGATAAGTGAGAAAAAGAGCGCAGGTCAATTAGAGAAAGATCGATGCAATTGGGTGATTTGAGAGGATTTTCGTTGAACTATCCCTGTCAATCAATTGATAAGGAAGCGGTGAATCCAAGCGACACACTTAAATTTATGACATTTTCAGTTGCTCCCATAACTTCCCACTTTTTTTCACTGAGAAATTTCAATCCTCACATTTTCCTCTTATTGCAGCAAAAAAGATTTCGGATACTCTCATTTCCTTTCTAACAGCACTTCTATTATTCTCATCGCTAACAGCCATTGAACAGATGAAATTTCAGTTAAAATCTTATCAGTGAAAAGTGAAAATAAAGTGTCAGTAATATCAGTAGTTCGTCATTCCTTATTCAAAATACATGCAATTTTTGGCGTTTTGATAGAAATTTTTTGAAGAGTTAACAATTATTTAAATTATGAATTATAAATACGTCGAATACGTTCCAGTGAGGTTTCATTTAAGGCGCTTCTATGTATGTTGATTACCTGGATAAATGAATTTGAATTCTAAAAATTTCTCGCCGGGAATATGAATTCAGTCAATCAATTTTTCTGCAAATTCATTTTTCAGCAAAAACAAAATAGCAAGTGATAATATATATATTTTGAACGATATTAATTTACAAATAGTGATAAATCAATCAAAAGAAATTCAAAATTGAAAATCCTGAGATTATATTAAATATGCTATATTCATATATATCATGCGAAAATTTACGTCTCCTATTAGAACATTTGTTTTTTACTTCGCATTAAATGATTCAGTTAGTTATATTTCGATATAACTAACGAAATTTCAAATGTAATGAAACCTGATAATAGAAATCTAGGAAGTATGACCTTATAGGATTCAAAAATAACTTTAATACCAATCAGTTAGCCCTGAACGGACAAATTTTCACTTGAAACCAATTACTGCAAATAAATTATGGAGCTTAGATATCAACTGAAGAGAGAATAGTGCCGCTCAAAGCAGAAGCAAAAGCTCAACAGCTAATGTACCGTAATGCGACTAGCAACGAATCTTTAGTGATATCTAATATGCCGAAAGGAAAGCCTCATTCCTGTACCAGGCAGGGTAAAGCTGAGAAATGAATTGTAATACTTAATCGGATCTATACTTCTTCACTGCTAACAATCAAGTAGTGGAAAAATAACCAGAAAGGTCAAAAGGAACGAGCATTATCATCCTCGAAGATGATCTCAAGCAGTCAATTTGTGTATGTTTATATGGAGTTTGAAAGTTGACAAAAACAGCTTCTACTGCTCTTTGAAATGAATAAATTAAAAATTAATTATCAAGTCAAATTTTGGGAAGCTACTTTGCAAAATTTTGAATGACCTATGTCAAAAATTTTTTTCAAATAATTTTCCACTTTTCAAACAGCTACGGTAAATTAATTCTCAGAAGGGAAGCAATCTTTGTGCCTTTAAAGATAAGTAAATACTTCCAAAAAATTTTTATCGCTTTAAATTTCGATTTAAAATGAAATGTTCTAGAAACAATGAACAAAAAGAGGAAGAAGGAGAAGGAAAAGGGAGAAAGAATATGGAAAATATCATTCAATAATAGCAATTTATGTAAACAAAATAAGCGAGAGTATGTAATAGACAACATTTTCTGAAGTGAAGAAAAAACGATTAATTACAAAGAATCTCTTATTAATGCTAATAGTCTGTCGGGACATTAATTAATATGAATGAAGCTGAACTATCATATATCACTCACAACCTGCCAGCATTTTCTAGAAATATCCGGTAGTTGACCTGCTGGATGTTCTTCAGTTTTGTTAGCGCTAAGTTCGCTTCCTGTTGATGCAATGATTTATGTTCATAATTTGAAAAGCTTTTTGAAATGAACAAAGAATAATTAGAGAAATTTCAACGATTTCACTGCAAAAAAGGTGGGAAGGAATGCGAAACCTATGAATACTAGTCGATTAAATGATATCAAGAAAGAAAGAAAGTGAATGTGGAAATTCAATAGAATGCTAAAAAATTGCATTTTATAACATTCTTCATTTCCGAACAGAACGCAGATGACTTCTCCTCCAAAAAATTGTATTTCTCATGCCTAAGTAACAAGCGATAGTCGCTAAATTAAAAATCCGCTATAAAGGTAATTTGGTTTTAAATAGACCTTTTATTCATCTGTGCTATCCATCTCTAGTTTGTGATTCAAAATGGTTTTCATGATTGGTAATGATATTTAGGAAAGAGATAAGAAAGAGCTAAAGAACAGACAGGGAAAAACAGAACGAAACCTTCTGATAAGAGGCCTCAGAAATAAACATGTGATAAATTCTTCAAAGCGTTAAGTTCGCAAAAAATCAAACAAATAAGAGAAGTAACATTATTGTCTCAAAATTTTCCTTGTTCTTCCTTTTCTTTTCCTTCTTTTCTCTGTTTAGCAATTTTTCAATCCATATTCAGGAAATGACCTGTAAGCACTGTTTTGTATTTACATATCTGGTCGTACGATTCTTTACGCGATAATAATTTATCAATACTTGAAATTATTTCTTTTCAAAGCTATAAATTTTGTTCCGTCTGTACTTCTTGTCGTAAAATTATTTTCAGAAGTCGGTCTTACAAAAAAAAAATATCTTTTGTAGGATGATTTGATGATATGGGACAATAAAGGGAGGTCGAATATTTTAGGAGGGTATCTGTTCCTGATCTCCATATAGCTCTTATGATATTGCACAATTTACTTTCGAGCAACTCCACCTTTCTCTACTTCTCTTCATTTCACATAATCCATAATGAATGTTAATTTCTCTTCCAATGACATTTTAACAAGTTTTTGCCAAAGGGGAGGGGCAGAGTACAGTAGTTAGCTAAGGGAAGTTAGCCAGATATTAGCTTGGGATACTTCGCTTTCCTTCAGGAAAGAACAGTTGGCCTAAAGTCAGTTGTTGGTAGTGGACGTTTTTGTTATTTCTGAAGGTAGCAGCTGTTGAAACGAGACCATCTTTCTTGTCTTATTCGTCACCTCGAAATTTACGCCAATTGTTCGTGAGAGTGAAGTGAACCTGTTCACGGAGTATATAGCCATTTGCTTCTCCAGATAGTTGGAAAAGCTTGAAAGGTAAGTCTCCTGAATGGATGTAGATGCTGTTGAAGAGGATGATGATGATATTGATAAGAGTGAGATAATCTTGTTACTAACTCTAATGCAGCTATTTTATTTTATACTAAAGCTTAACACATACATACACGTCAGCACCAACCAACCGCTACCGCCAACGCCATCACCACCATCATCGCCATCACCGCCACTAGAGCCACAACAGTTGGCCTTTAAGCACAATTCGGCAACAATTGACCATGGAACATATGTGCTAACTTCGGCCGAAGAGTTAGAGTTTCAACGTGGTGGTACAGCTGTCCCCACCTGTTGCCACCACAGATGGCGCGCCAACTGGTTCATAAGTTTCAGTTTCAATTTAGTTTTAGTCTAGTTCAGTTAGTTTAAGCCTAGCTGTCAATGCAGTTCTTGAATGAAACATTCGGCATCCCTTTAGCATACCTTGATGAGTAGCTTCAATTGCTACAACTCAAACTACTACGTATACCACTCTGAGTAATTAACTATCCATTGGAAATGAATAAGTTGAAATTTTCAAACGAGACCTCCTTTGAATAAGAAGATTGAAATCGCTTCCAGAAAATATCCATGTTGAGCGATTTTCCGCTTTTTGGTTAGTTTCACAACTATTTATTTTCAAAAGTCGGTTTTACAAAAAAAATATTTTTTGTAGGATGATTCGAAGTATCTTTCTTATTAATTTTGTAAAATACTAACACTAAAATATCTATAAAAATGTCTTAATTACGACTTGTTGAGTCACATATTACAGGGCAACTCAATTGAAAAGACAAGCTGCTTTTTCGATATTGAATTGGAAGTATCAATTTGAAATTATCGGGATAAAAGACGGGATTATTCAGAAAGAGCTTTCCGATAAGTGTCTGAGTAATAAATCCAGTATCAGGGTATCATATATAAATTTAAAAATATGGATTAAACAATTTATTATGATTACAGATGAACCCAGAAGGGTGTCAATACGATCCATTGTACGGCTACACACAACCACAAACAAGAATAACATCAGCGCCGGATATTACAACTTTAACACCTTTCGCACCACAAGCAGCACCACTCGGAGAATATTCATCCGCACATGCCCTTTCTACCTATGATCCCTACAGGTAATCCTATATTCAACTGGAAATATTTTAAATTTTCAGCGAATACAATAGCATCATGACCACAATCACATCAAATTCTTTATCGCTTTACATGATTGAGAAGTCTTTCCATTTAATTATATGATTTGACCAAGATATGTAAATTGGATTCGTCAAGTTGGTTGAAGAGCTTGAATATATCATTGCAACAATATTGTTTTATCACCATTGATTTGTGAAAATTTTCCTTCATAATATTTTCTTATATCATTTCACTTCTTACTTTGCAGATATCCTTCTTACTATCCATCTTATGGCCCCACCAGCGGATCCACATCCTTCTATACTACAGATTTAACACCGTTTTCGACAAATCGGAGCAGTGCTGACTTCCCGAAATCAGTTCGATCTGATCCTGGAATTGCAAAAGATATTAAACAGGAACAGGATGTTAAAGAACACGGTTCATTTTTTTTGACTTCCTTTTACAAACTGATATTCTAAAAAAACTCCTAAGAGTAGTCACTTTCAAAAACTAAAGTTGATTGTTAAAAAAGTCAAATACATTTGGTCAAATGCAAACACATTTATATCTTTGTTGGCATTTGGAATTTGAAGTGTTTATGAAAAATATAGAATGTGTACATTAGTTAGTTTTTTTCACAGAACGTTGTTTATCATTCTTTAATCTTTCTAATTCCATTAAGCAAGTGTTCAAACGAAGTCTAATTTAACACTGAAAATCAATCACAAATACTTTTCAATAAAATAATTCTTATTATAGGAATTTTACAAAAATATTTTATAAATTCCAAAAGAAAATTGAATTGTTATTTCTAAAGCATTTGTGCTATGTCACCATAATCATACAGTAATAATGTAAATTGTAATATCGGTATTAGTATTTCTCATTATTCCTTTCTGCTTTTCTTTCGTGGCATGCAGTTGAAATACCTTATTAATATGCTTTATTTTATGATTTTTTTTTCATTCTGGCATTTATCTTCTGCATATTCATTCTAATGTATTATTGGTAAGAAAATTTGAGCTTGCAGTACGACAATGCTGGCTTTTTAGTGTTAAAATTTATAGACAAGAAAATAAACAGAATTTAAAAATTTTTTAGCAGTAGAACTGATTTCGGCAGCAAGTGGTTCAACCAGCGATATTCCAGAAGCGCATGCAGAATTAATTCAGACGAGTGCAGATGTTGCTAATACTTCGAGCGCTGTGCAGCAACATGCTGAATCTACACAGGTACCGCGAAGACGTAAGTTTTTTGAAATCATTCGAAACATTATTTAGCCATCTTCAATAAAAATCAAGATCCTGTAAAACAGCATTTATGTGCTTATTATTATTTAATTTTACCAACTGTTTCCCGTTAATATCGTATTAATAAATTTATTTGCTTACTTCCTTAAGGACAAACAACTATTAAAATTATATTGCTAATAAAAGTTGTAGTGGACAGAAGGAAAGCAGCAACAATGCGTGAAAGGCGACGATTGCGCAAAGTAAACGAGGCATTTGAAGTAGTTAAACAAAGGACATGTCCTAATCCGAATCAGAGATTACCGAAGGTTTTTTTCCTTTTCTCTCCCTAATATAAAACTTTTTAAAATAATGACTTTCAAAATTAACTTAATGAGTTTTACATATTTTCTTAACTTTTCGAATAAGATTGCAAAAAATCGTTGAATCAAGAAGAAATTCTAGAACTTTAGGTGGAAATTTTGAGAAGCGCAATTGAATATATTACAAAACTGGAAAATATGCTACAAAGTCAGGGAAAAATGACAAAAATTATGGCCGCCAATCAAGGAATTCATTTACCGGATAACACTGGACAGGATTATGTCGTTAGTTATTTTTAATTTTTACTTATTCATTTTTTTAATGAGTTAAAGAGAATAAAAATAAAAGTGTTATCAGAACCATTATTGATGAACTGCTGAAAATAAGCAAAGCTATATGCAAAAAAAACGGAATCTTCATTTAGTTGAACGTTAACATTAATAACTAGAAAAAAAGAAAGCTTGCATGCATTGATGTAGCAGTGAAGTACAGAAATCCTTATAGAAGTGGATGAATTGATTATCTGCCGGTGTAAGTGAAGGAGTGCTATTCAAATCAGGTTTTCCGGGTCATCAACTGAGCAGGATAGACATGTTGCCATAGAAATTATAGAAGTTTCATTTGTAGAGCGAATAAATTAGAGAATCTAGAGAAAATTTGCACAACTTGTGAAGGACTATGAAAAGGAAATGCGCTTCTTAGATATAAAGATTTATTCCTGAATTTCATTGCTTAACTTTTATCATTGGCTTTTCAAACAGTTCAAAACATCTCTATATTGAATTACACTAATTTTAGCAGAGCATGATTTATTTATTCAATTTATTCTATTTGTTTTTAATCTACAGGTAAGCATGGTGAGTGATGAAAAAGTTAAAAATCAAAATAATCAGCTACTGTAGAGATTTGGTTCTTATTATTAATACCAAATATCATCATCGAAAGATTTATTACTGCAATGTAGCAGCTGTGGATGAAATATATCAGTGATTTATTTGCTGAGATATCTGTCCAGCACGCTGAGAAAATTTTTTTCTAAACTTTTTCCAACTAATTATATGGAAATTTTATTTGTCAATTATAAGATAAGAGTGAAGTTATTTCAAA